>CM060450.1:25044860-25086780 GCA_030545235.1 Helianthus tuberosus
TCAAATAATGTGTGGCTAATGCTTCGTAATATGGTTAATTGGTCTTTTGTGATTGTTAATATATGACATATTAGAATACGAGAATTTAGCGTGTTGGTTTGTTAGAAGGATGAAGTCCATAAGGGTGAACTAAACGGGTCACTAAGAGAAGGTATGGATCGAATAACGGTAGTACCTTACTTGTAGATTCTGAGCCCGAGCGACGGGTAGCGAAATACTAAACACGCAAACCGGTGATGGGAGCGTGGGCGTTAAAAATGAGGAATCCGAGGTTTGGGTTTTGGGTGAAATAAACAAAATCAATCAAAACATAAACTTTCAGAGACTACCGTAAGTTTCGGTACCTACCGTAACTTACGTTAGACATAAAATGGTTACGGCAGATATCTACTGCCTTACGGCAGACCAAGGTTATCCAACGACTACCGTAACTTACGGTAGATACCGTAAGTTACGGTAGAGCCCAGACAAATTTTGTTAAATCTAGCATATCCTAGCTAATCGAATCCCTTTTTGAGCGTAGTTTCGATTAAGCAATATTTCTAAGAACTCTAACACTAAATTTTGTTAAAAATCTCTAGCTTTCAGGTATTGCAAGTATGTGGACGATGATCAAGTTGATGCTTCAAGAACCGAACACAAAACTTTTGGATGCTTCCGCACTAAATAAATCTAATTAAACTATGTAGTTTTGTAATCACTACTGAATGACTTATGTTTAAAACTATTTATTTGACTATGTTAATCATTATGATGAAGTATAACTTAGTTTACCAACTAAGTTTTTGTTAATTAAAGTTTCTTCTTTTACAATTTCTGTATTTCTTATGAAAATTGAAAGACGGGTGTTACAGTCATGTGGAGTCATCAGGAAACAACAAGAGAAAGTTCGTAAACTTCAAGCAGGGTACTCAGACGAATAACAACAACAAGGCCAAAAAGGGAAAAGAATACATGGGTAAACTACCTAAATGCGACAAGTGTCGACTACCAGGCGATGTAAAAATGGAAAGTGTGACAACTGTGGCAAAGTGGGGCACAGCAAGGAGACGTGTTGGCATGAGATGAAACGTGGGAAGAAAGGTCAAGGATGTTATAACTGCGGTGACATGGGGCACTTTAGGAAAGATTGCCCAAGGGAGATTAAACAAGATCGTGGGAAAAATGTCTATCACCGGAGCTAGGGAAGCACGCCAGGATCCAAACATGGCCATCGGTATGTCTCATAGTAGTCAATATTGTGCGTCTGTGCTATTTGACTTCATTATCAAATTTTAGCTTCGGAATATACTTGTTTTAGTAGTAAGTAAGATAGATATCCAGTACTCGATAGAACTAGCTGAAGGGAAGCTTCGACGAGGTAATTGGGATGGATTAGTTGCCAAGCGATCGAGCGGGGATCGATATCCGCATCCCGATAGCAAATGAAGGAACGATCGCGACTCCTGAAGCAGGATAAGCCTCTACAAATTACCAATTGATGGAAGGCCCGAAAGTGGTTGCGTAAAGGATGTGTTGTTTTCGTGGCTCATGTCGGGGAGAAAGGAAGCCGAAGAACCAAACCTCGAAGATATTCCTGTGATAGGGAAATATCCTGAAGTCTTTCCCGAAGACTTGCCAGAATTATCTCCTCAACGACAAGGCGAATTTTGCATCGATTTGATTCCAGGCGTCGCACCTACAACCAATGCACCCTAATGGCTTACACTTTCGGAAATGCAAGGATTGTCAGTGTAACCTCAGTGGTTGATAGAGAAGGAAGATAACAGACCAAAAAAATTACCGTTTTGGGTAACCCCAGTTTTGCTCCGAGAGGAATGGCGATAGCTTTGGTACGAACATCGAACCACCAGGATCCGAACGAGCTAACCAACAAGAGTCGATGACCCTTGCTAAGGATTAACGAATTACTTACTTAACTAACTGTGAAGATCCAACTACTATTACGCGACTGATCGTTGATCGAGTGTCATTAGCTGTGAATTCAGAAAGAAAGAAAGAATACCGGGGATATTGTGGGACAATAACTTGTTTTAAACGAACACAAAAATGGTGTTTCCTGCACGATGCACAAAACAGTTTTACACAAAATGTGAAACTTTGAAAACCTAGGAAGCATGTACTTAGGACCTTTGGGAATCCAGGTCCAAACTCGTAAAGGTTGTTACTTAGGAACCATATCTGATAACTCAAGCAAACACCACTATCCTGACATATATGCTATTTCAGTTAACCAAACATAAAGGGTTCAAATTCCTTTTGTTGAAATCTTCACTTTCGCTTCTAACGAGTAGATGTTTGCATCTCTACTCCCCTTTATGGTAGTTGCATCGCGTCAATTTTCTTCCCTGAAAGCGAACACACATTTGCTTCAATACTTGGTCATTTCTTCATACTCATTGTTTCATTACTTGAAAACTTATATGTTACGCATGCACCATTTACCACACATGAGGTCTCATTTCGAATAAACATTTCATTGAAGTTCAAATATTATGTTGCTAAATCTAATTACTGACTAGTGATTCGAATGACCTACATTATTGTAATTGTTGACTCTTCTGCTATCAAGTCAACACACTTTCTTGAAGCTCCTTTTATTTCAAGTGCACTCATGGTTTATCTTCGAGGCCATGCTGAGATTCCCTTGTAGATACATATGTTTATTGTCAGGCTGCGCTAAAACCAAGTTCAATTGCTCGAACTTGTCCATGTCACATATTCAATTTAAAACGCCATATGATGTATTAAGAGCATCATATTCGAATTCATACTTGCAAAGGTTCTCTTGTTTCGAGTCGTAGTAGACTTGTTTGGTCTACGACTCCACTAAATCGTTTGTTGGTTACGACCCATTGTGGAGATATTTTCACAAAATTGAAGCTTGCGCTAAGTTGACTACACACCTCATACATGGATTTAATTGTTTATTTATTGACTTACTCTAAATCCGTTTTGTTTATCACGATTAAAACGGTCTCAACACAGTTGTGTGTTAAGAAAATGGTACAAAGATACATTTCATAGCACAATATACCTCCCAACGATTCTTTTGTTACAAATTGAAAACCTTGCAATGTTTATTGTTTTCCATCTTCAATCAGAAACAGTAGTTCTTTGACGTTCCATATTCAATTGAAAACTCTGTAACATTGTGTAAATCAAATCTTCAGATTGTTCAGTACACTTTTATTTGATTACAAAACACGGTGAACTTGTTCGGTCACCGCTATTATTGAAACATGTCAATTACGACACCTTGTGGTGTCATTACAAATCTATAGCTTATGCTAATCATGGTCAACCGTTCCACACGAAACTACGTACACTTTTGTTTGACTTGTCATTTAAACATTTCTGATGGAACTACGAATCAAGACAATGATACACCAGGTTCGCTTGTATTTCATTTGGTGTATTTTCACAATGTCAACACACTACACTTTACCATTCATTTATTCGGAAGTTGACAGATCACTTTCATGTTACTATCACATTTGAGTTATTGATTTTGAATTCATATAGCGGATGCTATGGTTTGTGAAAACTCATTTGCATATTCCGATCGATCGTTTGAGAATCTTATTAGTCAACACTCCTCTTTTGTGGAACCCCTGCTAGCTGGATTACACTAGACTATACGTCAAATACGTCTTGTACCTTTGACATCAAATGCTAAAAGCACATACCTTTTAACCATAGGGTTCGGGTTGTTATATATTCTTAGATTCACCTGACGTGAAGAAGGTTTGATTCGGTTTTGAGATTACCTACCTCAATATTATCCATATACATATGCGCATAATAAAACCCTATGGAGTTAAGGTAGTACAAATTTCGAGGACGAAATTTTCTTAACAGGGGGAGAATGTGACAACCGTCAAAATTGGATGTATCCGTACAATTAATTAGTATTGATTAGTGCTTAAATGTCTGTGCTTAATTACAACTGATGATTTAAACTGTTTATCGATTTCTGTATCATACATACATGTGCACCACATTTCATACTGTCACACCATTCATTATATACAAACTTTTGTGACATACATGATGCACAAAGCACCGTTAGCACAGTTCGCGGATAACTCAGAAATATACTAACAGTGCCAGTACATAGACAGACAATGTTTTGAGGCCCAGTGAGAGCCAGAGATGAGGTACTACACTAGTATGGAGTGTAGAGAAGTAAGGACCATAAAACTGCGTCACTAGGTGATAGTTTAAGTGCCGGAAAGTGCCTAAAACCCACTAAAAGTGCAGAATTCTGCATTAATTACCAAAATTCAGCATTTTAACATGCTAGTAATGTGCATAAATATGGCAAAATGGTCCTGTATGCTTTCCTAAGTGTCGGGAATTAAAAGTGTCATAAAAAGTTACATAAAGGACACTATACGGAATAACTTAGCACTATAACGGAACGGTATCTAACCGAACAACCGGACATTACCCGGAACACCAAAAATATTGTTAAAAGCGTTGTTTTTATTTTTCTGAGCTAGTTATGGTTCCCGAGCACTCTAACATATTACATAATGCAAGATACACATAAACACTAGACTTTTACATCTTAACTTCCACTAAATTACCTACTTACCATCAAATTTGCACATAGACCCCCTCCCCCTTGATGTAATCAGTCACAAGTATGGCCCACCTCCCAAAAATCTTACAAGATCACATTAGATCTTACTTAGATATGTAGAGATTTGTTCAAGATCTTGAATGTACTATGAAATCCATAAAGATCCTTACTAGATTATATAAGATCTAGACCCCATTCTCATCATCATCTTCAACACAAAAACGCCTCTCTCCTCCCTTCTCTAACCTACGGCCCAAACAAGCTCACCACCACCACCATTTTTCATCCATCATCTAGCCATTCCAAGATCATTTTGAGGTGTAAGAAGGTGATTCACGAAGCTTGGTGCTCACGGAACTTGAAGGACCACCTTTGTTTGCTTTTATCCACTCCATCTTCAACTTGTTTCTTCCCTAGCTTAAAGCTAGTAGTAAGATCCTTGAAAACCCTTGTTTACTTCCATTTTTGTTGGTTAAAAGATGTAGTATGATGAAATTAACAAGAACACTCAAAGACATAATCTTGAATCTTGAACATAAGTCTTACATATGATGAAATGTGAATAGAATGATGTTGTTTAGTGTATAAATGATGTTTGCTTGTTATTTACTAGAGAAGTTGAGGTTGATCATTACATGAAGCTTGCTAAATTGTGATTAAACACATGATCTAGCAAGTTAGAGGATGATTATGTAGAAACACAAGATGATCATCCTCTTGTTAAGACATGAACTTGATAAATAAAAATGATTTCTTATAAAACAATAATCAAAGTGACCTAGTAAACTTATAGATTCAAGACTTGTGAATGATTTTCCAAGAAAACCAAGCCTAAAAAGATGATTTTTAGAAGATCTTGGTTTTACTAAACCTACACTATTTTTAGTGACAATACAAGTGTAGAAATACTTTTAAAACAAGAAGATTGTTATAAATAAACATTTTTGCAAAATGTGTTTACAAGTTGTAAACGCTTAAATTCTTTAAGAATGGGATTTTTAAGGAAATAAACACACTTTAGAGGGTAACTAAGGCTACTGAACACTTCACCAAGTTACTACGCGTTTTTGTGAAAGATCAAGTTCATGTTGTATTCTAAATGGGATAGTTTTTGCACTTGGTAAATATAAGATGATTAGTGAATGATTGTTGATTGTTTGAAAGATTTTTAGAAACGAAAATGATATGCTAAATAGCATGGACACCTCCATTTACAAAGGAACCTATGGCAAAATTTTCTAAAAATTCAAACACTTAGAAAATATTTTCTAAACAAGTGTTTACAACTATGTTTTGAACTATGTATTTCAAATATAAACTTTGCCATAAATTGTGTAACAAAAATACAAAATATCGGAGGTTGGTTTTTGTAAATAAAAGTGGTTAAAAATATATTTAGAATATATATTTTATACTAAAGGCACTTGTGTGAATATTTGTATATTTTGTGGACTAGTTATATTATTTTAGGGTAAAATAATATAACTTAACAAATAACAAGAATTTACGACTCCAAAATAATACCAAAAATTACAAGGGATGAAATATAAGTTACACATTTAATATTGTGAAGCCGAACAATAAAACGTAACTGATGAAATATTCCGGAAGACACCGTTATAATATATTTTTGGTAAATACTATTTTGGAAACGAAAGAAGTGAAAATATGATTTTTGTACATATTACCAAGTATATCATATTTTCGACAAAGAGAAAATATATTATTTTTGAGGAGTTAAAATATATTTTCTTAGCATATTAGAAGATATACGATTTTGGGAAAATATATATTTTCTGGACGATACATTATTTTTGGGACAAAATAATTTATTATATATTTTCTAAAGTGGGACTTGAAAATATAAGTGTTTTGGAAATATATATTGGGAATATATTGACGTATTTTTATTTGGAATAATACACCGGAATACGACCCCAATACATGATAAGATATACCAATGCAGGAATACGAATACACAAGTATGAGATACTCCCATCCTTGGGAAGGAAATGCGAATAACAATACTTGAGAAGTATTATTACAAATATATTAAAAACACTTTAAAAACGTAACTCAAAGGCACTAGTCAATACTAAGACAAGGCACGACTCGCTCGTCTAACAGACCATAGTACGCATGTAGGTAGTCGTGCGTTCTAGAGGAAGCTTCGAGTTACATTGGATACGAATACGCAAAACTGTGAGTTCATGTCCCCCTTTTCTCTTAACTGTTTTCAGTTTTACAACTTCGGGGGTGAAATACATGTTACATACTGATTACAAACGTTTTATACATGGTATGATTAGCTAAGGAATGTACTGCTAGATCACGTGAATGGGTAGGCTATTATCTTAAGACCATTAATCCTTGTATAAGGACCGAGGGCATGAGTGATAGATCTATTGGGTGTTGCGAGCCCCACCCATGGGCCTGCGAGTTGGCTGCATGTGGTGACTATGTCGTTCCGCCGGAGGGGCCGGTACGAAATACGCATACAGGTTTGATTGCTTCCTAGGCCATGTCACTTATTAATGTATTAGCTACACATTAATTGATATGTTTTTCCTTATTGCTACACACCAGGGATTTACATACATACAGGCATACTTTAAAGGCATATTCATACACATACACATGAACTCGCTCAACTTTTGTTGATGTTTTTCAAACTACATGTATTTCAGGGAACTAATAAGTGGATCTGGCGGGCGTTGGAAGTTTTTATGCTGCGTTTAAAACAAAGATGTCATCCATGGTCTTTGGGTTTGGTCGGTGTGTCTTATTCCTGGACGAGACTCGTCTCCCAAACCTTGGTGCTATTTATTATCTTTCGATGAGTCCTTAGTGAACTCATAAACATTTTGGTATGATTGTAAAACTTAAATTTGAAGTCTACGTTTTTAAATATTGCTGTTATGTTTTAAACTTATTCAATGGATGACAAACCAATGGTTTTATCATATATTTGTTGTTATGGTTGAATGCAATGATATTAAGAAAGTCACACCATAAGCACGCTTCCGCAAAAGTCTGGGTGTGACATATTAGGGGTATGGGGGGCGAATTGGGCCTTACCCAATTCGAAGCCCATGTGGTGTAAACCCTAGCCCATGTTGCAAACTTGTGTTTTATAAATTAGTCTTTGCATTAGGGTTTAGGTTAATCACCATATTCACTAGAGACTAGGGAGAGATTTTGTGAAAGCTAAAGCTTGGATGAATTTGTGTGGTTAGAGATCTTGATTGATTGTAATCATTTGATAGATAATCAATAAAGATTGGTTTGTTGGTGATTTCTGTTTCTACTCATTTCTGTAACAATCTGATCTAGAGGATTCCGCACTCTAGATTAGATAGATAATTCTGTCAAGATCCATTGGATTAAGGGACCTACAATTGGTATAAGAGCATTATGCTCTTGATTGGCTCGGTTCAAAATTGGTTGGTGCAGAAAATTCCCTAATATCCAAACTTCTCAAAACATAAAATATATGTCTACATAACAAACCAAACTACTCAAAACGCCTGCATGAGCAACTGTATGTGCAATTAGACTTATGGTACATTACCTGAAAACGCCAAAAACAATATCTATATAACGCCACGTAGAGAATGTTTGTATAAAAAGATAATCAATCAGACAAACACAACAACTGCATAAAAAATATTCAATGTTTAAAAAAATATAATAAATGCCATATTCAGAAAACGCCAAATAAAAAAACAAAAACGCCATTTTTTTTACCTCGAATAGGGATGTACAAGGCTACTGGAAATCATTTATGTAAAACTTAACAAACCTATCGGGCTGATCTTCGTAACCTTGATTTATTCAATCCGAAATTCCGATTAGCTCAGCTTAAACGTAAAAAAAACTATTTTTTTGTGTATATGTCAGCAGCTTGGCCCCCCAACACTTGGTAATTACTTTTCAACTGGAGGCATTTGTATCGAGATTCATGATCATTTTTCCGGTGCGTGTGACGCTATGCTTCTATTGTGGTTTCGTAATGAGTCATGAACTCAACAAGAGTAGCTCTTGAATTGCACACTTGACCAAAAAAATGGTTCTCACTCTCCGAACTCGATGGCGTTCGCATAAGGCCCGACAACTCCTCCATTCTATAGTATGCAGGGGTCCAAGATTCCCTAAGTTCAAAAATATCAGAGAGCTAGTCATTATCTGCTAAATTGAACTCTCCAATAACCGCTTCCCTTCCTGATTCAAACTCTTCGGGTGTAAGAATATCTGTCCACACAACACCAGAAATACGTTCTTTGAAATTTGTGGAATTGCATAGCCTAACACCAACCTATGTATAACACGAAAACACCATGCAAAAAACATAGATATTAGACACAAACAAACTTACAAGAAAAACAGTAACGAAGTACAGAACGCTATATATTTTAAAACGTTGTATATCTTAAAATGCCAAGCATAAAAATAAGAAAATCAATCTTCAGAGAAAGTTTATGCATCACATGCCACATGCATAACTGGTGCCTCGTTCCAACAAATACAGCAAAAATAGCCTTCTTCATTGCTGGATATTGGTTAGTGACAACAACTATTGGTTGAGAACAAACAACTTTTAGAAAAACTCTCAACAACCATATATACGTGTCAGCAGTTTCTAACACCAATAATGTAGCACCAAATGTAACATTGAAGTGGTGATTGTCTATACCAGTGAACGGTACAAACACCATAGCGTATATGCATATAAAAACGCCAATGAGAAAGTGAAACGATAACAAAACGCCAATGCATGTAAACTCTGAAAAACGCCAATGCAAGTAACCAGTGAAAACGCCAAAAGAAAAAAAATGAGTTATTAATATTACTTGTTGGAACGATACGAGGCGTCAAACGAAATCACATCACCAAACACGTGGTAATTACATTTGGCTTGATTGTCACACCAAAAAAGTCCCTTCAAACGATTCTTTTCGTCTGTGAAGTAATCGTACGACAAATTACGCTAGGACTGTTTTTTTCATCCAAATTTCTAACAACCATCTCATCGTCGTATTCCCCTATAAACAAGTTAATTTGCCTCTTGTAGTTCTTAAATTCAACTTTACTTGCACCCACATCTTCAAAACCGCCAAAACAAGTCTTCATAACATTAAACGCCTTAACTGGACCCAAATTCAACTTAGACATGCTGTGTATAACATGCTTCTAGTGCTGAGTGAGGTGTCGTTCAGTTGGAAGAAAATGCTTATCCAGACGTTCAACAAGATTATGGTTGTGCTCCTCAACAAACTTATAGACCTTCCATGATCCAGCCTCAAAAATTACCCATAACAGTGCACCACAATCATTCCTCTTTAAAAAGTTGGATCGCACAATCCGTTCCTTTTGATTGGGGTCCAATGTATCAAGCTTCTTGTCCTTATATACCCCAGCTCTCGTACACATATGTCTTTCACCTTTAGCGTTTATCTTTTCAGTCCCTTTCCTGACTGAAAAACCACAAGCCTTGGCATATGTAACATACATTGAATAACAATCATCAAGGCTTGTGACTATCGTGTCCATTTTGGGATTTATCTCTTCACTAACGTCAGGAATGATAAATGGTAAACAAGTTTTGGGGCAAAACCTTTCATTCGAAGAAACACCTTCGTCTGAGAAAACATGGTGAGAAACAATTTCAGAAAAAACCCCATTAAAAATAGAAATTTTCTCCTTATAACATTATCGATGAAAACTCCATTACTTGAATAATAAACAAGATATAATAAACATATAATTGAAAACGCCGTAATAAAAATGGCATAATAAAAACACCATTAGTTGAAAAATTAACAAATGTGATGAATTAACAATATTAATGAAACGTGATAATCAAAACGCCATGAGATGGATAATTAAGAATAATTAACATTATGAATAATTAACAAATGTAACATGATAATGAAAACGCCATAGTTAACAAAACTAATTTTTACAAATATTACTCAATAATATTCAAAACTAATCAGGTGTAAAACGCCAATTATCGTAAAACATAAGAAATATTAGATACCAAATGACAACTAACATTAATAATGAAAACTACAATTATCAGTTCTTGCTAATTGTTAAACAACCAATGAAAACACGAAAAAATTAGATACATGAAGAATGCCGTTGAAAACATACAACACATTATGAAATATTAATTTGAAAAAAAAAACAACAATGAAACAAGCATAAAAGAACAAAATGTCATATCTGTTGTATATGTGTTGCATGATTGGCTAGAACAAAATATGAAAACGTCATCAAATATTACTTTGTCGAACAAAATCTACATTAGACGCCATAGATCTGAGAATGCTTTGAAATGAGGTAACTACTAACACGAAATCTTTGGACTTTTATGTGAAACAGATTTATAACGCGAAATAAGGAGGGAACGTTCAAAATCGCAATCGTACCCCTGCATATCATTTAGCGCCCCTTCCACGTGTTGGGCCAGGATCCGTTCTCATCGTTCTCACACTTTAAGGCGTTTTCTCCTGATCCCGTTTCTCTCTCTCTCTCTCTATATATATATATATATATATATATAGGGTAGGGTTCTAGAGTGAGCACTAGGTTGAAAGAAAGTGAACTGTGTGAACTTATCTAAGCCATTAGATTATATCATCCATAGATTTTTAAACAATGTCAAGATTGTAATTAAATTTTGTAACTTCCCTTTAAAATAATTGACAGATGGGTATTTGTGTCTTTTGTAAATTGCATTTATTAATCAATATAATCAAAATCCCTAAAATCTCGCCAGTTTCCGTATATACAAGATACACAGCTGTTAGTGTATACACATGTGTACAGTCTCGCTAGTATTAGTTTATACAAGATACAGAGATGTTAGTTTATACACTTGTGTACAGTCTCGCTAACTATCAGTTTATACAAGATACACAGCTGTTAGTTTATACACATGTGCACAGTCTCGCTAACTATCAGTTTATACAATATACACAGCTATTAGTTTATACACATTTGTTCAGACTTTTATACATCTGTGTATTATATTAATAAATGGTTACATATGTGTATATTAACACCATATAGTATATTATGCATGCACACGGGTAGATTCATATAAAAATTATGAAATGAAAACGAAACAAGTCACATGTATGCAAAAATAAATAACTTCGTCACATATTCATAAAAAGTTAATGCCAAAAAATAATTACAATTTCAATCTCAGAGAAATTTTCAATATTTATTGAAAATTATAAAAAGTTAAAAACAATATATTATGAAATCTATATATACGGATAATAAAAGAAAAACAATATTCAAGTTAATATTAAATCAAAATCTATGGTTAAAGAAATGAGTGGTACGAATATTTGGAAATTAAATAATTTGTACACATAATATTTCCAAAAATAAAACATTTGAAAAAATAATAGTTTCGTCTTTATCATCTTTTTGAGTGATAATCATACCTGCAATATTCATTAATCAACTTCAACATATGAGTTGAAGATGTAGAATGATAATGTCGTAATCCATGATGGTCTACCAAAATATAAAGCCCTTCAATTTCTTATAATTAAAATAATGGAGAATAATTAAAAATGAGAGAGAGAGAGAGAGAGAGTTAAGAGATAAGAAAATTAAAGGACTTAATTAAACATACTTGGCTAATGTCAATCTTACCCTTTTAATCTAAAAAATGATGAATGACCAAGATTAGTTCACTCGGTTCACTCTCAAAAAGTTGTTCACTCTTGAACCTAGTCCTATATATATATATATATATATATATATATATATATATATATATATATATATATATGTATGTATGAGGGTTCAAATGAGAAGAAATTTTTTGTAAGAAGAAAAAAGAAGAAGTTTCAACCAATAAGATTGTTTCATTTTACTTTATTTAATATGTGTATTTAATTTTAATATAATGGTATATTGGTAAACTTACATAGATCATTAATTTGTATTTTTCTTCTTTAATAACTAAGTAAATTAAATTTGTAACTCCTTTTCAAAATATATACTTTTTTCAAATTAAAAACACAACTTAATATAAAATGTAGAATAAATTAGTAGGTGTGTAGGATAAATTTCGAGTTGTGTAGGATATATTTTGAGGTGTGTAAGATAAATTTCGAGGTGTGTAGGAAAAATTTTATAATGTGTAGGGTATATGTAGGAAAATTTTGATAAGTGTAGGTTTTATAGATCATATGTAGGATAATTAATTATTGGTTGACTAATTAAATTAAAAAGAGATAAATTAATAAGATGAGTTATAAATGAGTTAGTATTTTACAAATATGCCCTTTCTTCTTTTTCTTCTTTCAATAATTTTCTTCTCATTTGATCCTCCCCCTATATATATATATATATATATATATATATATATATATATATATATATATATATATATATATATATATAGGGGAGCGCTAAAATGAAAACCACCCCCAGTTGTAAGAACCGTGAGAACCACTCTCAACCAATCACAATAAGGGGTATTTTGATCATTTCCTTCAAAATGTCTAATCTTCCTCTCTCTCTTCATTTATTGTAGTAGACTTTTATATATCTCTCATCTCTCCTTTCACTTCTCTCATCCCTCATCTCACCTCTCTCACCTCTCTCTATCTCTCTTCCTTCATCTAGAACAAAAAAAAAAAACAATGACGAAGGAAATGAACAACGATGGACGGAGATTCGACGACGACCGAAGATGTCGATCGAAAAGGATGCAGGTTTGGTGGTGGTCGCCGGAGAAGTCGATGGTTATACTGGCGAAAGATCGATGAGCAGTGATGTGGTGACAGGTGTTGATGGACAGCGACCGGAGATTATGCAGGTTCCGGCGACGATGCAGATGATCGGAGGCGAGATAACAGACAGGAGGTTGATTCTACGTCGTCGGAGAAAAAACGATGGTGATGACGAAGAAAGATGATGGTGAAGACACCGGAGATGATGATGAAGATGAATGACGGTGATGATGGAGGAGGATCGATGGCCGTTGTAGAATAACAGTGATGAACGGAGAAGATGTGGGACGTGGTGGTCCCCGGAGAACGGTGTTCGGTGGACGTCGGGGTGGTGACGGAGGGTGGTTATCGACGGAGATGAAGACCGAAGGGTGATGAAAGATTGATGATGCTGAGGAACGAGATGATGAAGAGTGGGTGATAACTGCTGATGGTAGTTGATGGGTTTTAATTGTGTTATGAGACTGATGACCGGAGTTGCAGGTGGTGATGACAGGTTACGCTAGCCGGGGATGGAGTTCGAAAACAGAGTGCAGGTTTAACGACAGATCTTATCCAAATGAATGTAAGTGATGATGTGTGAAACTTGGATGGAACCCGGATGACGCAGTTCAGTAGCGGCTCGGGTTTCGGCTCGACGTGGTGCAATTCTGGTCAGTTTCGGGTTTTGGTTTGGGTCGAAAGCAGTCAACGGACCCGGTTCGGGTCAGCAGCAGTCAAAGATGGTCAACTGAGGACCGGTAAAGTTTAAACGTAGCGAGTTATTATTACGTTAGTTTAGATTTTATTTAGTTAACGCGCACCGAGCTCGAACCGATACTTAAGTGACTTGTTACGTTCGACATTTTGATAGAAATTTTATATATTGTGTTTATATTGTTGAAAATTGTTGAGTTTTGAAAAGATAACGACAACTTTAGTTGTCGGCTTATTCCAAAGACAGAGGAAACTCTGTCCGTTTTCTGTAAAAACGTAAAACGTAAATAGTTTAACATAAAACGTAAAACGTAAAAAGTTTAACGTAAAACGTAAAAAGTTTAACGTAAAACGTAAAAAGTTTAACGTAAAACGTAAAAACGTAAAACGTAAAAACGTAAAACGTAAAACGTAAATTTTTTAATGTAAAACGTAAACCTTTTAGCGTAAAACTTAAAACGTAAAACGTAAAACGTAAAATTTTTAACGTAAAACGTAAACTTTTTAATGTAAAACGTAAAAAACGGCGCGTGAAAAAGCCGAGCGTAAAAACGCCGTGTTAAAAAACGACGAGTGAAAAAGACGGGCGGAAAAACGACACGCAAAAAAAAATTGTTTTGTTAAAAATTTGAATTTAAAATGGATTTTTAATAAAAAAAATATGTTTAAAAAATAACAATTAATATAATAATACAAAAATAGTGATAAAGACAAAAAGACAAAATTGAGTAAATTTAGTAAACTAACCTTTTGTTTTAAAATATTAAAAACATAATAAGACAAAAGATATTTAATAATACTTTTTAATTAATTTTCATCTCATCCATTGATCTTGAAGATCTAATGGCTGAAAAGTGGTTCCCTCGGTTCTTACAACTGAGGTTGGTTTTCATTTTAGCGCTCCCCTGTATATATATATATATATATAGGAGAAGGATCCGTTAGAAAAAATCCTTTATTGCGAGAATCGCGAGAACCAATGTGAACACAACCGAAAATACCTAAAAAAACACAAAAAAAAAATTATAGAAAAATCGCTACTTTTAGTAGAGAAATTTTTTTTTGCTACTAAAAGTAGCGATTTTAATGTAAAAAATACTAAAAGATTTTTTTTTTGTGTTTTTTTATTTTTTTTTAGGTTTTTTGGGGGTTTAGTTTTTAGCATTTTAGCTTGGGGGTGGGGGGGGGTGGTGGGGGGTTTAGGTTTAGGTTTGGGGGGCGGGGGTGGGGGTTAGGTTTTTTTTGCTATTTTTGGTTTTGTTCACATTGGTTCTGGCGGTTCTCGCAATAAAGGTGGTTCTCGCATGAACCTTACCATATATATATATATATATATATATATATATATATATAGAGAGAGAGAGAGAGAGAGAGAGAGAGAGAGCGAGAGAGAGAGAAAGTATAATGTACAAAACGCCTTAACGTACACTAACGTACGCGACAACATATATAACTTGCGTGATTTTTTTTTATCAACTTTAACGTGCGTGATTTGTATCCCATGCGTGATTATAGGGCTCCCATGCGTGATTTTGTACCCCCATGCGTGATTATCACACAACTAACTGATCCATGCGTTATTAAGCCCTGATCTGATGGTTATGCCTGTCGCGTACGTGAAGTACGATAAGGTGTTTTGTATGTTAACCCCTTTATATATATATATATATGTATGTATAGTGTGAGGTTAAATTGGAAATATTAAAAAAGTGGGGAACCCAGTGTGTTTAACATATTAAATATATTAAAAAATTAATTTAACATGCTAAAAATGTTTTTTTTTTAATAAAAATTCGAAGCTTTTGCATATAAATATGTGTTGATGCTTTTCCAAATAAATAAAATTATTTTTGTAAATTTTTTTTACCTTTTTTATTGTTTTTAAAGATTTTTTATTTTTTTCTTTTTTCAATTTTTTTATTAAAAAAACTTCTACATGTATTTATATACAATAACTTTGAAATTTTTTGTAAAAAACTTGTTTTTAACATGTTATATTGATCTTTTAACATGTTAAATTCATGGTCAAGTCCTACTTTTTTAGTGTTCTTCAATAAATTTTATTTATTTATTTATTTATTTTTACATTACTTTGACTTATTTAGATATTTTACTATTTGATTATAATAAAATAATCTAAAGAGTTAATTACATAGTTAGTCCCTGTGGTTTGTACAAAGTAACATACTTAGGTACTAATAGAATGTGATTTTAAACCTACAAATAACATTAATACCTCCAAATGTTACAAAATGAAAAGTTAATACCCTAGAATGTGATTTTAAACTATTAGTACCTAAGTATGTTATTTTGTGCAAATCACAGGGACTAACAATGTTAATACCCTAGAAGTTAATAACTCCAAACGTTACAAAATGAAAAGTTAATACCCTAGAAAGTGATTTTAAACTATTAGTACTAAGTATGTTATTTTGTGCAAACCAAATGGACTAACTATGTAATTAACTCTAATCTAAAAAGCAAAAATAATGGGAGATATAAGGATGTTAAAGAATGTTTTTAGTTTACATTAAAAAATCAAAGATTATAATAAAATGATCTAAAAAGCAGAGACAGTGGGAAATATTAGGATGTGTAAGAATGTTTCTAAGACCATGCGTAGAACCTATCTTTGGGCGTTTTGCTATGTGATAGTCCAGTTAGCAATGAGGTATTATGGAACATTTTTTTCTAAAATGGGTGTAGTGGGGATGTGGGTATTGTGGGACATTATGTTAAAAGGGGTGTAAATAATTAAATAAGAAAAACCAACAAAAAAGCTATTGGACAAAAAAAAAGAAGATTAAATATGATTGGTCAAAAAATTGAACAAGAGGCGTGGATTTAAGAACGATTGTGACATTTATTTTTGAAAAAAAGGCCCAAGGGGTGGTTTTTGGAGTGGAGAGGCGTGATTTTGGAATAAAACGTCCAAAATTTTCTCCACTACGGTTGGTCTAAGTTACATTCGAAAACCAAACGGGGACTTTATCGATTCCTGAAAGTGTCAGTTTTACTGCAATATAACATAAGTGTCGGTCGTTTAATGATTCACTTATTGAGATTGCATGTTAAATACATGGAATGATGCACATGATGACGTGTTTGATGTTATGCCACATAAAATTATAATCAAATTTTACTTGCATTGTGTTATTTTAAGAATTGCTACTCATTGCTACATATCCATTCATATCGATGTCAATCACTTATTGAGATTGCATGCTAAATACATGGAATGATGCACATGATGACGTGTTTGATGTTATGCCACATAAAATTATAATCAAATTTTACTTGCATTGTGTTATTTTAAGAATTGCTACTCATTGCTACATATCCATTCATATCGATGTCAATAATGGTGGAAACAAGCTCGAGAGTTTTGTTTATTATCATGCTGGTCTTGTCTACTTTTCTTTACCTTCAATCACTAGCCGGACATCTTCATCCGAGTGAAGGTAAGTTGTTATGTTTGATGTTTCTTTTTTTTGGAACGACGTCGCTATCTTTGTTTAACACTAAGAATCCGTGCTTAGTGGTTGCTCTTAAGGAAATAGCTAAGCAACTAGGAAAAGTGGACTGGGATTTTAGCCTGAACCCATGTGATGGAAATCCTAGTTGGAACACAACGGCAGACAAAAACCGTCCTGAGTTTAAGAACGTTGTTGTTTGTAATTGCCCCGCTGATGATGTTTGTCACATTGTTAACATGTAAGTTGTATAATTTGTTTCATCCTTTTGCATTTAGCTTGGGGGTTAGGTTTTTTTTTTTTTTTTTTTTTTTTTTGGGGGGGGGGGTGTTTAGGTTTTTTTGTAATGGTTTAGTTTTTAGCATTCAGCTTGGATGGGGGGTTTAGGCTTTTTAAGTTTTTTTTTTTAGGTTTTTTTAGCTATTTTTTGTTGTGTTTACATTGGTTCTCGCGGTTCTCGCAATAAAGTTGGTTCTCGCATGAACCTTACCATATATATATATATATATATATATATATATAGGGGAAGGTTCAAATGAAAACCACTAGTTATTGTGAAAACTCGAAAACTAATTAAAAAAGCCAAAAAAACATACCGAATTTTTTTTTTTTTGAAAACCAATTTTCGCAGGTTTTCTTATATATATAAAAAAAATTTCAAAAAAAAAAAAAAAAAAAAAAAAAATATGTGTAGTGCACATGTGTATGTGTACTACACATGTGTATTATTACACATGTGCACTACACAAATTTTTTTTTTTTTTGAAAAAAAGTTTTTTTTATATATAAAAACCAGCGATTTTTATAAAAAAAATTGAAAAAAAAAATTTGTGTGTTTTTTAGGCTTTTTTTAGTTAGTTTTCGAGTTTTCACAATAAAAGTGGTTTTCATTTGAACCATCCCCTATATATATATATATATATATATATATATATATAGTGGCGGAACTAGAACATTATCTTAGGGGTATCCCAATTTTTTTTTTCACCGTGCAATCATACAATATTAAAAAACGATAATACATAAATAAAGTAAAATAAATACCTAATAGAAGTCCTCTTCTTTTTTTCATAGCTTGAAATCGTTCCATCGCATCGTCGTCTTTTAGTTCACGTAAACAATCCTTTTCGACATTGTTAAAAAATTCTGAGCCCATTCGATTGCGTAAATCCGTCTTGACAAACTTCAATTTCGAAAAACATCTTTCAACAGATGCGGTTGCAACAGGTAAAAGCAAAGCTAGCTTAACTACCCGATAAACTGAAAGACAAAAAATATGCGTTCTCGTTTCAACCATAACACGCACAAGATCACTTAATCCATTCAAGTTTGCAAATTTATCATCATCGCTTATTGTGTGACGAAATGACTCAATATCACCCAAAAGAGTCCCTATTTCTTGTGTAGTAAAATCATCTGGGTACATCTTAGCAAACGCCAATTTCTTCGGTGTGGCAAACTTAGAAAAACCGTTAGAAGGATTTAAACCCGAAATATTTTTTATCAAACTTGTTGCTACCTCACTAAATCGATTTCCTAATTCTCTATTTTGCATGTCCAAAACCTCATTAAAAATGTCAACTTCAAAATGATGTTGATTTGTAATGACATTATTTCGATTTCTTGGACTACCATCACTTTCTGTCATGTCCAACATTGTACTGTTGTATTTTTTACAAAAGGAAGTCACTTTTTCCAAAATCGGCTCAAACCCATTTTGTCTTAAAACATTTTAATGCTCGTTTTGTACCATTTATCAAGTTGGCCGCTTCTAATAAATCTCTACCTTTTTGTTGAAAGTGTTTTCAAAGAGCATTTGTGTAACTTAATATATCTCCCATCAAATGCATATAAAAAATAAACTTGAGTTTTTTTATAATACCATAGAATACCTTTTGCATTTGTTCGTTGTTGACTGCAATCTCAATCTTCTTTAACATACTGAAGAACGGTAACAACTTCCGGAAACAATCTAAGCAAACTGATGATGGTTCTATGATGTGAACCCCATCGTGTATCACCAGCTCGTGCTAGTGAAATCTCTTGGTTTAATCCTTTACCCGCTTTAATTTCACCTTCAAGTTTTTCTTTTTCCACTCTAGCCTTTTTTTCTACCTTAACATATGTTTTCGTTTGCAAGAAGCTGAAACTATAGTGACAACCATGGAAAGGAATTCATAGAAAGTTTTGACACTGGTTTTTTTTTTTTTTTTTTTTTTTTTTTTTTTTTTTTTTTTTTTTTGCAACAGCGACAATAACCAACTGAAGTTGATGAGCAAAACAATGGATGTAATGTGCTGACTGATTATCTTTCAAAATCAACGCTTTTAACCAATTAAATTCTCCCTACATGTTGCTTGCACCATCATAACCTTGGCCTCTCACTTAAAGCAAAAATAAATTATATCATAAAAAAATAATGATTATAATAATAATGTAAAGAATCTATGAATTTTATTACTTACTTGCTTTATGCCTAATAGGTTGCTTGCTAATAAATCATCAATGGCTTGTTTAAGAGTTGTAGAATCATCAAATGCTTTTTGTTACTTCTTTGAAAAACATTCAATAATCCCCTTTTGTATCTTTGGTGATGTCAATTTATTGTTCTTTTTTGCGTTCCCTAATGTGTACTTTCCAATTATGGGTGGTTAGTACTAATCAAGTTTACACCGAAAGAAAAATACCTTGAGAATTAGATTCTTCCGATTCATCATGGCCACGAAATGGTAAAGAGTTTTTCTAGACATAATCTAGCACTCATAACAGAACCAAGTAATCGATAATAATTTGCAATCATTTCTTCTTTACTCAACTTCTTTACATTCTCGTCCATGCATTGCTTTTGATTCATGAGATTGTGACATTTTTGTGCCGCCTTTAAATGATGACTATCAACATTCCCAACATGTTTCTTTAATGAACCCTTTTTACTCCAATCACAAAAGCTTTTAGAACTAGAAGACCATGTATCTCTTCCGCCTTGATTACCAACATCTTATTTAAACAAGTAACACTATAAACAATATACTTTGTGTGTTTTGATGCTATACTCTAACCAACTAGAATCATTAAACCAACTAACAACAAAACGTCTTTTTTTTCCATAAAAGTCTCTAACAAGAAATTTATGACTACGCGGTTGAAAAGCCACTTTAACAAGATATGACCTTCTTATGCCATCTATTTGATTTGGGTGATAACTAGCAATAGGTGGCCTGTCAAATGGATCCGAAGGAAGATCATTCAAATCAATAATACCTCGTGTTGTTGGAATTGAAGTTGTAGGATTATCATTATCAACATTCAGACTTGCATCAACGTCATCATTTGCTTGGATATTATCATTATCAACATTCGGACTTGAATCAACGTCAACATTCGGAGGAGTTTGTAGGTCCACTTGGAGGATCAAGATTAAACCTACTTCCTTGTTTTGTAACACACTAACGAGTGCGGAATCCATGTAAAACCAAAGAAAAAAGGAACAAACACAAAGTAACCAAAGATTCACTAGTTTGATTAAGTGAAGAGAATCAGCACATAGATACACACAGTGTTTACAACTTTCACAAGGACTCTCTTAACTGAAATGGTGAACACGTGTCTGCTTATATAGGCCCCAATACCCAGTAACACTACGAAGGCCACGGACATTGAACAGGTCCACGAAGACTGGGAGTCTTCGTGGATATCTCCAACGAACCATTATAAGCACTACGAACCATTCATGAGACCACGAAGACTTGAAGTCTTCGTGGTGAACATTCAGACCAATGCAATTCAATCTTTGTGGACATAGGAACAATGAACATTTATTATATAATAACCATGAGTGTTCGTAGTTATACACCAACGAACAAACAAGGCACCAACGAAGACTTAAGTCTTGGTGAACAATCTTCATCTCACGAACATTCAAAGTTTCGTGGTGAACCTTCCACAATCAATGTTCGTTGTTCAAGAACCTTCAATCCCACGAAGACTATGGATTCTTCATGGGAAGCCCATATACAGACACATACTTGCAGACAATCACAGTAAGAGCCAAACACATTAACAACTAACAGTTTCACACATGCAAACTGTTTTACAACGCTAGCCAAATAAACGTCGTGCTAATACAGGATTGCAATGAGACTTGATGGAGGATATCGAGTCTCCGACTTCATTTCGTAGCGCGGTCGAAACGAACGAGTCGTATCCACAAAGTGTATCAACAAACTCCCCCTTGGATGCTACTCGTGATGGTTCGACTTTACATTGTCGGATCTTCAGACGTCTTCACTTGAAACAAACAGGAGGTGCATCAACAAACTCCCCCTTGAATGTTGCTGGTGAAGGTTCACTCTTCAAATTGTAGGATCTTCAAAGTCTTCACGTTTTACAAACAGGGAGTGTATCAACAAACTCCCCCTTGAATGATGCTCGTGAAGCTTTTGAACTTTAATACTTCAGATCCCTTTGATGTTGATGAGTGGTCAATTGCAACTCGATCATCTTGATCCTTGACTGCATCAATGTCGTGTCCTCATTCCACAACTTGTCATCTAACACGTTCTCTTTGCCTTTAGCTAGTTCAAATGCCACATCTGCACATACAACAAAGCTAAACGCGTAATGAGAACAACTGCTTGGATTATAGTCAAACAACACATGAAATACATAAGACCAACTCTCAATCAAACACCGTCCGACAACAGTTTGAAGGTTTACCAGATTTGCAAAAATGATTTTATGAAGTTGTGATAGTAAAGACATGTTGGTTTTGGACTTTTTCTCGGTAGAAAACTTTTGAGCGACAACTTCGGCTAATCAAGAAAAATAAGTTTTAAAGATAAATATAAATAAAAATAAAACCTAAAAATCTAAATGCAAAACGGTAAACTAAAACAAACATTTACAACATTAACTACTGTACACTAAGTTACCATCTTTTTCGAGCTTAAAGGTAAGAGAATCATACCAGCTTACGGTCTTGTCAAAATGGATTTTGTTTCTTGTAAAAATTACGATAAGCATCCTACCACAATTATCGGTATTGTTGTCCACATAAACTCAACTTATTAGACGTAATCACGATTAGGAGATACGCGTTAATGTATTATTTATACTGCTTGTCGGTGTTCATCCACTCACGACACATTCCCGTATCAAGACACGCACGAGAGTTCATCTTAATGGTGAGTATACTGTTTATCATCTGTTTTCAACGTATAGTTTGTGAGATACTCACTTATTCTAGATTGAAAACAAGCCTTTTGTGATTAAATCACTTATTGATGAGGAACTTGATTTTCAGATGCATGAGGGCACATGAGCAAGTCCGTGAACAGGTTAGTACCATCGTACAGACAAAGAGACGAACTTGCCTCCCGGATAAATGTGATATTTTATCACTAATTCATTTTGGACATGTGATTGTTTATCACTTATTGAGGTCGTATGCAATATATACACGTATGTATGGTAATCATGGAAGCTCTTGACTTGCGTCCCCGTTATTTCTCAGTAAAAGATTCAACCATGATACCCAGATGATAAATTAGCATAAAGACCGCATATCTCAGAACCTTGGCAAACTATCAAACGAAATTTCGGTACCAATACCATATGCCAATGAATGGTTCCCACCTAGCTTGCAGTTCGTTATGTTTATATCAACCTGCACGTTTTAATCTGATTGTGAGCCTACTGATACATCATTAGTAAAGTTGTTTATCGTTTTTCATTTTGCATTTTTAACCGTGTTTGACCGACCACTGGTGTATCATCATCTTCTCTTATCTTTCCAAGAAACTCATTTTTTATTTTTGGATTTTTTTAATGTTTTTGTATTATTGAGATTTTTTCAATGTTTTTTGGTGTTTCAATTTTTTAAAAATAAAGACAGAAAGCAGTAAATAAATAAAGGACATATTTTTGGATTTTTGAAATTTTCTGATGTTTTTGTATTTTTCTTAAATTTTCTCCCCCTAAAATGCAAAAAGTATATAAAATGAAATTTTTTTGTATTTTTAGATTTTTTTAGGAAAATATTTACAAAAATGATTTGCCGAAGATGATCTACTCGGGTTTCACCTTGATGCCATTGACCGAAAGAAGATAATCAAAACGTGATTTATGAAAAGCTTTTGTAAAAAGGTCGGCACGTTGGTGATCCGTGTGGATTTTCACAACATCGATAAGTTTCTTTTCATAACAATCTCGTATGAAATGATACTTAATCTTGATGTGTTTGGTCTTTGAGTGCTGTACAGGATTACAAGTGATCTGTAAAGCAGCTTCATTATCAACATAAATAGGAGTAGTTAGGAATTCAAAACTGTAGTCGCGCATTTGCTGTTGGATCCATAAAACCTGGGAGCAGCAACTAGAAGCCGAAATGTACTCAGCCTCGCATGTTGAAGTGGCCACACAGGTCTGCTTTTTACACTGCAACGTGACTAGGCGATTCCCCAAGAAATGACATCCCACTGATGTTGACTTTGCATCAATCTTGCAGCCGCCATGATCAGAATCACTGAATGCAATTAAATCAAAGTTATCATCCTTAGGATACCACAGACCGGTGTCTGGACAACCCTTCAGATAACGAAAAAACCTCTTAACAGCCATCATATGAGAAACCTTCGGATTAGAGTGGTAACGAGCAAGAAGACATGTTGGATACATAATATCGGGTCTTGAAGCGGTGAGATACATGAGAGATCCGATCATAGCACAATAAAGAGAAGGTTCCACATGTTCACCAGTTCCGTCAGGAGTAATTCCATGATTCTGAGCCAGAGGAGTTACCGCAGGCTTCGAGTCTTCCATCTGAAATCGCTTTAAGATATCCCCAACGTACTTTGTCTGATGAATGAAGATCCCTTTCTCAGACTGATGAACCTGCAAACCCAAAAAGAAATTCATTTCTCCCATAGCACTCATCTCGAACTTCTCTTGCATCACCCGCTCGAATTCCTTGCACATTTCATCATTTGTAGACCCGAAAATGATGTCATCTACATATACTTGAACCAGCAACAAATCCTCGTTTCTTTCCTTGATGAAGAGAGTACAGTCGATCAACCTACGCCGAAAACCATTCTGCAACAGATAGGTAGAAAACGTTTTATACCAAGCCCTAAGAGCTTGATGAAGACCATAAAGAGCCTTGTTTAGAAGCCAAACTCTGTCAGGATGAATTAGATCTTCAAAACCAGGCGGTTGCTCAACATATACTTCTTCCTCGAACACACCATGAAGAAATGCACTTTTCACATCCATCATATAAACTGTGAACTTCTTGTAGGACGCATAAGACAAGAAAATCCTTATCGCCTCAAGACGTGCCACCGGTGCATAAACTTCATTATAATCAATGCCTTCTACCTGTTAAAGCCCTGGATAACCAATCTCGCTTTATTTCTCACAACAACACCTCGGTCATCCTTTTTGCACTTGTAAACCCATCGAGTACCAATCTTCTTAGTGTTTCGCAAATCTGTGACAAGAATTTCACGGTACATTTTGATGATACCAGTTGTTATGTGCTGAAACCCGGTTTCAAGATTCCCAAAGAATGGATTCTGTTGACGGCTCCAAGAATTAATGACTTGTATATTCTTGATATGAGCCAAGCTATGACCGCGTCTGCACAAGTTACATGTTTTGTCTCAAAGGCCACTGAAAAGGAGTCTATATCTTGGCACAGACGTATGGGTCACATTCACTTGAGGAAGATGAACCATCTGGTGAGAAATAATCTTGTGAATGGTGTTCCAGTCAAGAGTTTTCATTTGCAAGACGTCTGTGTATCGTGCCGAAAAGGAAAGCAAACGAAGACGTCCCATCCAATCAAGAAAGTCAACACCGTCAACATGCCTCTTGAACGTCTTCATATGGACCTCTTTGGACCTATGAAGCACATGACTACGTTTGGAGATGCTTATTGTTTGGTAGATACTGATGACTATTCAAGATTCTCATGGGTATCGATGATGGCACACAAGAGTGAGACTCCTGGAACCAATTGTAGGTTCATGATTTCGGACTGAAACCATGATTAGTGTGTGATTATGTTCAAGATGGGAGATATTAGAGACTAACAAACAACTTCTTTGCATTAATCCGGTAGTATAACGTTACAAATCGGCCCGATTAGAAGCTAACCGAACAATACCAAAGGAGTATACATTCGGGGAGAGACCAAGTGGTGATCTCTCCCCCAAGGTCTAAAACCTTCCTCACACTCTCTGCAAACTCTCTCCTTTTTGCAAATGACTAAGGGTTGCTATTTATAGCCACACCTCCTTGTCTTGCAAATATATATGGTCAAACAAATAACCCTCTCGTTTGACCACTTCAAATGAGCGGGTCAATACACGTTTGTTTGACCGTTTCACTAACTATTACATAATCAGCATAAAATAATTCTAATCTATTCGAACATCATCGGACACAAAAACTGCACCAACAAATTCCCCCTTGTCCGTTGCTATCAAATGCTGAAAATGCAACTGCAATCGATCTTCAGTCAAGTATTTGTTGATGTCATTTTCTCTGTGTTAACAAATTCCCCCTTGACCGATGATCCAGGTAAGTAGTATCTTGACTTGAGTCTTCATAGCAATACCAAACCCTTGAAGCTTCTCGTATAGTATTTCCCCCTCAAAGTACACGTATCTGGTTGGGTGTTGTGCAATTTCCTCACAAGGCTAAATTAACCGATCTTCCGCTGATCTTCCAATACTCCAACCGACATTTGATAAGGGTTCCATTCTTTAAAAACTGCATCAAGTCATGATCTTTTCTTAAGAACTCCATTTCATTCAAGCATACTACATTGGTAGAGTTTTCTAGTGAACTGTCTTCTGTAAACCATCTTTGTGGAATCGACCAAGTAATGCACTTTGATCATCAGCATCCACACTCAGGAAGTCAGCTAGACCGAGTATATCACTTGCAAGCTCAACCAGCATGCTTAGTTGAACTACATCCAGATCTCATTGTCTCGCCTTTGTGAAGTTGACCACGTAATGCACTACGGATCTTCAGCATCAGTACTCAGGATGTCAGCTTGACCAAGTACATCGTTTGCAAACTCAACGAATTGAATTACACCCATATCCCTGTAAAATCTCATAAAGATTCCCCAGGTCTTCAGTGAACAGCGCTTTGATACTACTGTAAACTTTAGATACATGTATGTTTCCGTGCAAAACCCTTCACGCTGGCTGGAGAATTAATTAAAATCCTCAAATATGTGTCGGTGCAAAACATTCAACGCAGAACTTTTGGTATCACCAGAAAAATACAAACTCCACCACCTGTGATTGCGTTTAGAAATTTACCGAAGAAATTCCAAAACACATGAAATTTTTTATCCCCCCATTTCTTTGGTAAAATATCTAAACCTTGACAAATTCCCTCCTCTGAGCGGAACTGTCGTCAACTACACTGAACATATTCTCTCCACTGAGCAGAATCTTTCAAACGTTCTCGATTTTTCTAAAAATCAAGAAAGAAACTTTCTTCTTTGCATATTCTAGTTGATAATGAAAGTCCCCTAGCCCCGTAGGATCCGACTTGTATCCCCCCAAAGTTCTGCTATAACCGAATCCGAAAGCTTCCATCATAGGCATAATTCTTCGACTTTGTGAACTCGTTAGGACCGGTCTTGGCTCTCTAGGTTCCTTCAATCGTTACCAAATGCGATAATATGACAATAAACAAAATTCTTTCGAGCATGTACGAACACCCAAACAAAACAAATATTCATGTGCGGAAGAAAAATATACCAGTTTTGATAATACTCACGTCACCAATTTTGACATTTGCATCGGTAACCGTGACTACCCCACGTTGAACAAAAATCAAGTTTTCATCATGCCACATCATCCCGCGTGCTTCCGAAACCATACGAATTTGACGTTAAAAATTAACTCAAATATCTTTCACGAACACCCGACCCCCACTTTGCAACTCACGAGTGTAAACATTTGGTCCATAATCCTAATGTCAAACCATGATTTAAAATTTAATTTTTGAATTTAAATTCAACTTTTTAAATTTCTCATCTAAACATTTAAAATCATGATTTTAAATGCCCAACCACGATTTTAAGTCATCGAGTAGAACCGGCCCCAATCCCTGAAAGTGAGCCCAATACCTGTTAAGCACAAAACCCCCTTTTATCTACTCTGATCCCTACGAACAATAAAGGTCCACGAAGATTTTGTGAGGCCCAAGTCCTGTGTCAGGACCAATTCACTCCTTAAAAACTGCCAAACAAAACACTTTTTCCAACGTGAAGAATCAAGTTCGACGAAGAATGGAGTCTTCATGACAACCATTCTTCGTAGTGCATTAACCTGAGATTCTTCATCACAAACAAAAACCAACAGATTGTTCTCAGGGGGGTATTGTTCGCAGGAGGTATTGTTCGCAGGGGGGCATGGTTCGCAGGGGATATTGTTCGCGGGGGGGGGGGGTCTTCGTCCACCATTCTTCGGCAACAAGGAAGAGTGCAATTGGGCCGGTGAAGAGAATCTGTATCGTCAACATTGGGCCGACGAACAAACTACAACCTTCGTTGAGGATTGATCATGGACGAACCTTAATCTTCGTCACATTTAATGTTCATCGCCTAGAGTCTTTGCACAAGGAGTCTTCGCCAAAAGGCAATCCCACGAAGACTAAACCATTCTTCGTCGATATCATATGGACGAACACTAGGTCTTCGTGTGTAAGAAGTCCTCGACGAACACTTGATTCTTCGCTGATATGGAGTCTTCGTTGGGGAGTCTTCGCCAAGGAGGGGTTCTTTGCTGGTCACTTTTGGGTCCAGATCTAAAGAAACCTTATCTTCTCTCAACAGCCGCCACCAGACATCAAGAACACAGGGAACTGTTTACTTGCAGATCTGATGAAAAATCTTCAAAACAAGATGAAAACTTGACTTTCTTGGTGTAAAATAGAAAACCCAATTCTTTGGTATTAACCGATTCATCTCAGACCCGTGTATATGGTCTAAATCTGGGTTTTCTTCATGTTTACCCACTTTTACATCTCGAACAAAAAATCACAAAAATCACAGATCTAGAGCACATGTGACTTAGCAAACTGTTAGATTCACTAAATCAGGCACCATGGCTCTGATACCAATTGTAGGTTCTTGATTTCAGACCGAAACTGTGATTAGTGTGTGATTATGTTCAAGATGGGAGAGATCAGAGACTAACAAACAACTTCTTTGTATTAATCCGGTAGTATAACGTTACAAATCGGCCCGAATAGAAGCTAACCGAACAATACCAAAGGAGTATACACCCGGGGAGAGACCAAGTGGTGATCTCTCCCCAAGGTCTAAAACCTTCCTCACACTCTCTGTAAACTCTCTCCTTTTGTAAATGACTAAGGGTTGCTATTTATAGCCACACCCCCTTGTCTTGCAAACACACATGGTCAAACAAATAACCCTCTCGTTTGACCACATCAAACGAGCGGGTTAATACACGTTCGTTTAACCGTTTCACTAACTATTACATAATCAACATAAAATAATTCTAATCTATTCGAGCAGCATCGGACACAAAAACTGCACCAACAGAGTTGTTTTATTCGGAATTGTATCATCATTACCAACCCGATTTTCATTAATTTCTTTGTATTTTCTTTTGAAAAAGTTCCCAATTAAAGATTGTTTTTGGGATTGTGGTTTCGTCATCACTTCAAAGAATTCAAGATTCAACAACAATCCATAGTTTAACAATGAAAAATAAAATAAAAGAATAAACATACAAAATTACCAACAAGAAAAGAAATAAAGAATACTCACAGGCAATAATTTATCAAATAAGAAATGAAATAACGAATACTCACAGCCAATAATCAGCCAGTTTGATGATTGTTGTTGGTCACCTGGACGGCTGGACCTGTTCTTTAACCGGAAAAAAACAAAAGGTAAAGATTATTAAACACATTAAACCTACGATCTAAAAATGTATGTATAAACAATTAAACATTGATGAACACTTGAACACATTAAACCTACGTTTGATATCAGCAAGCAGCGATAGTGACTCTGTTCGATGTGCTGATGCGGCAAATGTTCTGTTCGTCTGTTGTAACTCCCTTTGGACCGTCCCCAGCCGGTAATTTTGATATCCCCTGCTGCCAAATTGGACGTCGACGTTTGATATTCCTGCTGCTAATCTAATGTGCCGCCCATTCAATCTTCAAAGGCTGGGCTATTATTTAGTTATTTGGGCTTATTATTTAGGTTCTAATTAGGCTTATTATTGGTTTGTATCATCACCAGCTTGGCTTATTATTGATTTGTAAAAAAAATTTTGAGGTGTGCCCTCATAGTTGTTTAGGGGTGTTATTTGTTTAAAAATCGAAAAAAAAATTTACACTACTGGTAAAAAGTTGAGTCGTAGCCCGGGCTACGCCTGGATATAAGCCAGGTCCGCCCCTATATATATATATATATATATATTGGGGACCGCTAAAATGAAAATCACCTCTAGTTGTAAGAATTGTGAGAACTTTTTGATCCGGGGCGAGGTGGAGCAAATTTTTTTTCATAAACATAGATGCGTGTATTATAAACACATTTGTAAAAAAAATTAAAAAAAAAAGTCGTGTGTGTAGTTTTGAGCATCACAAGTTTGCGTTTACGGGTAACGTAAATTTTGTTTAAAATTTACGTTACCCGTAAACGCAAACTTGTGGTGCTCAAAACTACACACACGACATATTTTTTTTGAATTTTTTTTACACTTGTGTTTATAATACACGCAACTAGGTTTTTGAAAAAAAAATTTGGTCCACCTCGCCCCGTACGGTGTAGTTCTCACGGTTCTTACAACTAGATGTGGTTTTCATTTTAGCGGTCCCCTACCCCTATATATATATATATAGGGTAAGGTTCATGCGAGAACCACCTTTATTACGAAAACCGCGAGAACCAATGTGCACACAACCTAAAATAGCTAAAAAAAACTAAAAAAACCTAATCCCCACCACCCAAAAAACCTAACCCCCCCCCCCCACCCCCCTCCCCAAGCTAAAAAGCTAAAAACTAAACCCCCAAAAAACCTAAAAAAGTCAAAAAAATAAAAAAAAACACAAAAAAAATATTATTTTTTACAAATTTTTAACATTAAAATCGCTACTTTTAGTAGCCAAAAATTTTTTTTTTTGCTACTAAAAGTAGCGAATTTTTTTTTAAATGTTAAAAAAAAAATTTGTGTGTTTTTTAGCTATTTTTTGGTATTTTTGGTTGTGTTTACATTGGTTCTCGTGGGTCTCGCAATAAAGGGTGGTTCCTAACGGATCCTTCTCCTATATATATATAGGGTCGGGATTTGGAGAAAACGGTGAAAAGTGTGAGAACGGTGAGAACGATTATGGATCGTCCGATCAAAACAATCAATGGACTAGATTGCGAGTTGGCGTTTTCGTAAATAACATCAATATTATTAGGTGAGACGCGCTTCATTAAGGGTAAAAGGGTCTTTTTACCCCTCATATTCAAAACGCCATCATATGATAAAACGCCATACAAAAAAATAAAACGCCATTAAAAACAAAACGCAAAAAATTAAAAATAAAACGCGTTGAATATTACAGGAAGATGAAACAACACAAATAACTGAATTACAGTTATTAACATTTATTAGAAGAAATTCCCTACTAAATTACGCGCCAAAAACATCATTATATAAACAAACCTAAAAACAAAGCTTAAATAATCACTTCAATCTATCCATTTTCTGCAAAAAAACATCTTTAACCAAAAAACGCCAAACTAAACAAAACGCCAAAAATGGCAACAATCGTTTCGTGGAGATACACTCTGGGAATCAGGCGATACGTCATCCATTTTGACAACAGAAGGAGGGTGTATGTTAAGACGATTAGGGCTATTCTGAAGATGGAAGAAGAGATACAGAGGAAAATCATATCCATTGGCATCGCTCTAGACAACGAATGTCATGAAACGCATAACCAGCAAATTTGGACCAATCAAAGGAAATGTGAAGCCAGACCCTGTTATGACAGCATGGCGTTTTGATGATGAAACAGACATGGTGACGATTACATACGACAGCGGAGAGCAGCAAGTCTACTGGCTAGAGAACATCATGACAAAGCAGGGACTGGGTTTCATGGAAGACTTGCATAACGTCACATGTACCAACCTAGAAATAGACTCAAAATTAGAGTTAATGTAAGACATGTTCAGGTGGAGGCTTCAAAATCTTCAGAAACAAGAAGCTGATGAAGGTGAATATGATGACATGGATGAAGATCAGGTTGAACACTCCGAAGAGGAAGAAGATGACACAAGTGATGGATACTATTCAGATAAAGTACTTTCTGACGAAGGATTTTAATTTCCCCCCCCCCCCCTTTTTTTTCTTCTATGTAATTTTTTTTAGATAATTAAATGATATATTACTATCTTTATTAACAAAACGCCAAAATAATACTAAAAATGGTTAACCCTAACAAAACGCCATAAATAACAAAAAATATTTTCCTCTTTACTATTTTATTTACTCCGTTATTATATTTTGTCATGATGGTTTGCATAAAGGCCATTTAAAAAAAACCGTCAAACTTAGAAGATGTGACGTCTATAACCTATAAAACTGATAAAAGTTGATCAACACAGTAAATACAAAATACAGTAAGTAACTGAAAAGACAGTTACTTTATAACTATCATTTATTACAATAAAAAGTCCCGCCTAAACTACGCGCCAAAAAAACTCCTATAAGAGAGGGGCCTATACACAATGAAATTAATCACACCCAGAAAAACACAAAAACGCCATATCCTCTAGAAACCATTACCTTTAAAACGTCACAGATGTCAAAGCTTTCACTGAAATGGATCCTTTTTCTAAGAGGGTTAACTCAATAATATTTTGTTGGATGAGATGGACAAATATTCAAGAAAAAGAGACTGATGACAATGATATGCCATAATGTGAGCTTTCTTCTTGATGATTATAGGCATGGAAGAAAGGGTTCAACTAAAGTGTAAAATGCTATTTTAGACTCCATTATTACAAATAGCATCAAGCAAGAGTTGATCTTCAATGACATGCCGCCAAACAAGAATATCACACCAAAAAACAGGATGCCACTAAGCAGCATCTCCTGAAAAAGACGGGGTTTATGTAGGAAAGTTGGCAACTAGCAAAACTATTCAAAAAATGTTCAAAGCGCCAAAACAAATTAAAGAAGATAGAGATTGATGACAGTGAAAATTCGGAAGAGAAATTAGATTACAATTTTTTAATATTTTAGTTTTCATTTTATATTGTTTTGATATCGAGTTATATGTTGATTTGTTAACTAGTTCTCTATAAAAAAATAACATTATTATATAAAACGCCAAAAACTACAAACACCAAAAAGCTAGAAGTATGAAAACTGTGAGAACAGCTGCTGGCAAAACACCTTGTAAAGGGTATTAAACGCCAAAAAAATCACTAAACGCCAAAAAAAAAATGGTCTTATTGTAATCTTATGCAAATATTAGAGACTCGTAGTGAATTATTATACAAAACGCCATAACGCCAAAAAAATTAACCAGAAAACTCTATAACGCCAAAAAATTATATATGTGACACAAAAACAATTAATTCAACGACAAAAAGTTTAGAAAATACGATTAACGCAAAAAAAAACTTAGACGCCATAAAATATTATACCGCGTTGGGAAATAAAAGAAGAATGAAAAGACAAAAAAGCCCCTCTACCCTTCTCTATGAAGCGGGACACGTGTTAGGCCAGAAAGCGTTCTCACCGTTCTCACACTTTTGAGCGTTTTCTCCTGATCCCGTTTCTATATATATATATATGTATATATACATATATATATATATAATGTAAGTATCTATAGAAAACCCACTTTAATTTAGAAAACCCGGGAAACTCTAACCTCCCGAATTTAAAAAAAAAAAAAAATATACACATGTTATATACATGTTTTTAAGGTATTTGGTCAAAAAAAATCAAAAAAGCGCCAAGTAGATATTTTTAAAAAAAATAAACAAGTTTTGGTGTAACACGTGTTACAAATATGTCAGATGAATGTAACACGTGTTACACCAAAACTTGTTTATTTTTTTTAAAAATATCTACTCGGCGTTTTTTTGATTTTTTTTGCCCAAATACCTTAAACGCATGTATATAACATGTGTATATTTTTTTTTTAAAAAAAACATCGGGAGGTTAGAGTTTCCCGGGTTTTCTAAATTAAAGTGGGTTTTCTATACATCATTACCCTATATATATATATATATATATATATATGATTCGGCTCAAATGAAAACCACCAAGACTTGTGAAAACTTTTTGATACCGCGTGAGTTGGGCCATATTTTTTTGCACAAACGTATATGAAAATATTATAAACACATCTGTAAAAAAAGTTAAAAAAAATTAAGGTTTACGATTTAGCTTTTGGGTTTAGTGTTAAGGGGTTAGGGGTTCTAGTCAAGATTTGAGGGTTTGGCGAGCTAGTTGCAACATCGCTAGAATGAGTTCTGTTTGAGTTTGTTTGACCCGATATCCTATATTTCATAGGCTAAGGACATTGTGTACCATGTTATATAATTACGCATAATCACTTTGTTATATAGTCATATGTACATTAAGGTTATATAATCACATGTCATGTTATATACCGAAGTATAATCACTTACCAGGTTATATAATTATGTACCATAATGTTATATGAGCATATAATAATAGGTTGTATAATCACGTTTTACAATATTATATATCATCATGTAGCATGTTACATAGTAACGTACATTTTTTAAAGAAATTTCATAATAATATAGAGATTAACCTACTTTTTTAATCGTGATATGATTTTAGCTCAGTCTCTTATGGTTCGTTACGATGGTACAACACATCAGCTTGCCAAACCAAATGGTTGTCCGATACTTAGTTTGTCCATCTTATATCCAAATTGTATATAAGAATGTCATTTAGCTTAGGGGAGGGAGGGATGATAACGTCATGGTTGCAAAAGTCGGTAGGCGCTCCCTAGTCGGTCGGTTGGGAAGTTGAGAGTACTCGGCCTAGGCAGAGAGTACTCAGGGAGTACTCGGATATGTTAAATTCTAAAGAAATTAGTTTTCGGAAATTAAATATAGGTCAAATAGCATAAATTTACTAATATTTATAACAAAATACGTGAAAATGATATTCATTCTTTAATATTATTTAATATGATAGGATAAGAAATTATGTTTTATTTTTTTAAGTTAAACTCGGCCCGAGTTGATCTACTAGATCCAATTCTGACCGAGGTTGACCGTGTTTGATAGATTCCGAGTAATTAGGCGGAATTGAAGAAAATCGTATCGACAGCCTAACTTGTAGCAACTACTTGAGGAGTACTCGGCCTTAGAGACCTTGTTTTGCAACTATGGATAACGTCAATATGTCATGTTGCGTTGATTAATCCACATTTTAGTTTGTTATTGTACCTTGTTAGGTAGTTAGGGACCCACTTGTATATTTTATTGTTAACTACAAATTGACCTTTGATTGTTCTCAATTGTAATTCATGGGAAGGAGAAATAAAGAATATTTTTTGTACTTTCAGATTTCATTCTCCTTGATGCAAATGGAAATAGTATGCTAAAAAAATTTATACTCGAAATTATATTCATATACGCTTAAACAAGAATTTGTGTAAATATATAATTTGAGGTTCAACTTTTCCTTTTGAACAGAACTTTGATGGGGCAGGATCTTCCGGGTGTTCTCCCACCATCCCTGGCAAAGTTACCCTCAATAAAGAACATGTGAGACAATACCATTTGTACCAAAATTTGAGTTTAAAATACTTTTTTTCGGGCCACGGACCGTGCAACATGCCATAATCATGATCAAATCGGATGTTTCTTGCAGTAATTTGGCTCGTAATTACCTAAATGGCAGCATACCTAGTGAGTGGGCATCAACTAAGCTGGAATTCATGTAAGCTATTTGAATCTCAGATTATTAATGATTATGTTACATACCAAACGAACTCAACCTAAAAGACTAGTCTGGTGGGTGAGAGATCCCATTTGGTATATAAACCCCACATCAGTTGCCCATACAACCGATGTGGGACAAGTCTCATACCTTGCAATGGTATTAGCCGATAATAATCGACCCTCCTTAAGGGCTAACGTCCTCGTTGGTCACGGCTGGCTCTCTCCAGGCCACAACTCCGAGTTCTGGCTCTGATACCAATGTTACATACCAAACAGGAGAACTAAACCAAAAAACTAGTTTGGTGGGTGTATTTGGTATATAAACCCCGCATCAGTTGCCCATACAACCGATGTGGGACAAGTTTCATACCTTGCAATGGTATTAGTCCATAACAGATTAATTTAGCTCCAGTTTATTACTTATATCTATTTGATATCTCAGATTATTAATGATAAATAGTAACTGTAATCTAGAGCTCTTTCGGGTAATCGCCTGTCAGGAAGCATTCCTATATTTTTAGGCAATATGACTACGCTTACATACTTGTACACACTCTCTCTCTCTCTCTCTCTCTCTCTTATGTGTTCAATAATATTACATCCTTTATGTTGTTTTGGTTTAATGGATAACTGAATACCAGGGGTCTAGAGAACAACATGTTTTCAGGAAAAGTTCCTGCTGAGCTTGGGAAACTAATAAATTTGAATCATCTGTAAGACCTTCTTTGTACACTTATGCTATATGGCCTACTATATTTATTGCTTATACATAGTTCTTGTGTATGGTGATTGGTACACGTTTATCATAACGGCTTATTCTCAAACCACAGGGTCCTGACCGCTAATAATCTCACGGGTGAACTGCCAATGCAACTTAATAGTCTGACAAACTTGACAGAACTGTATGCACACTACACCCTTCCAAACTCACATTTTAATCAGTTTCATTTTGTGTCACACCAGCCAGCTGGTAAAATAATACATACATAAATACACCCTATATTGATCCCATTTGTTGGATGATATTCTAAATTAGTTATCACCACTATTTTCACCTTTGTGCAGCCGCCTGGACAGCAACAACTTCAGTGGCAAAATCCCAAACCTTGGAAGTTGCACGCGACTAAATATGTTGTAAGTCTTAGTTCCTCACTGTTATATCATCAACCCGTGTCTCTATTGGAATAAGCAGTAGGATTAAACTGAAAATATATATAACATACTTCAGCTCTTTTCTTTATTACTTAACATTAACTAATAAACAAGTACATTAACCCTATATTTATACTAAGCCTATACGAATCATATTCTAACTCAAACATAGTTATACCAATAAATAAACTCATCCGATACACTTACTAAATCAATCTAAACATTTAAGCTTCAAACAAATTAACTAAACCTTTTTTTAAACCCCTTATAATTTATCACGAACCCTTGTTTTAGGAACCAAATTTGATTAATACTATCATTCCCCCTCTTAATGTGTTCCTCCTAGGCCTTGCATTCCATGTAACACCCACCTCTCTTCTTCCTTTGCCTTTCAAAATGACCACTTTGGATTTTTGGCCTGAATCACATGGGTCCGGTGTTCCGGTCACCAATTGAATCACACATATTCTTTTTCCACCACAAAGATTTTCATGATTGCCAGAAAAAAATCACAAGCGTAATTAAGATTCAATATTTGTGTTAATGTGATCTTGTTCAATCAATTTGTCCTTTGATCTCCAACACTCTTAAATGTATGATAATTTTATTCATATTATAAAGGTTTTTCTATTGAAAAAGTTACGGAGTATATATTTTATTTATCATCACCTTTCCTGCCTTCAGCTTTAATTTGATCTTCTAATATTATTAGGGAGATGCAAGGTAGTGGGCTGGAAGGACCAATACCAGAAAGCATTTCCCTTTTGAAAAATTTGTTTCAACTGTAAGTTAGACAAACCATTTTCATTTCTTCCTATTCACGCACCAAGTACTAGCTGATCAAGATGTACTCATGTAATCCATTGTTAGAGCGATATCTGATTTGAAAGGAGAAGGATCACTGTTTCCAAATCTAACTCTCATGACAGGGATGAAAAAATTGTAAGTAATTGTGGGATATAGAAATAATTATTAAATTACAATACTGCTTGTTTTATCTACAAGAATTTTGGTGGATGTTACAGGATGTTGAGAGATTGTAATCTACATGGGAAGATTCCTAATTACATATCACAAATGTCCCAGTTGCAGTATCTGTAATAATATAAACTTCTCCCTCTTCCATCCTTTGATCTCAATCCATAAAAGCACTCGTAATAGTGTTTGTATACATTTCCAGAAATATTTTTTATCCATATTCGTATAATTACACAGAGATCTCAGCTTTAACAATTTGGGTGGAGAAATACCAGACTTAAGTGGACTAAAAGAAGTGAAAAAAATGTAATAAATATAAGCTTTTACGTTATTTCTGCATACTTTTAGCTCTTCCACTATAAATATCATCCTATTGTTCATTACAAATTGTAAAAAGTGTATATGGTGAAATGACTAGGTATCTCACTGGTAACATCCTTAACGGTAGCGTACCTGGATGGCTGACAAAAGTTGATAGTAATCGGTATGGTTTATCAAGCTTCCTTAAACCTTATTGTTGCTTTTAATTTGACATTTGAAAATATTTTTTAGGATCTATTTTATATTAGATGATTGTGTTGGTAATGCAGTGAAGTAGATCTTTCTTACAACAACTTCACTGAAACCTCTGTACCTAAAGATTGTCCTGAATCGTTGTAAGTTTTCAACATCCATATGTTCCATTCTTGTCCAAAAAAAAAAAAAAAAAAAAAACCTTGAAATAAAAACCTACCTCCTCTTCATTTTCTAGGAACTTATTCAGAAGCTACTCTAGCAGTAAGAGCTCGTAAGTTTATAACTTACTTGTGTTTTTCTATATCAATAAACAGCAATGTAACAATAAATTAAGGCACCAAGTTTACATGTTGAATTTAATGCAGAGACCTTGGGAGGTGCCTTGACCAGTATCCTTGCTCAAAAGGTGAGCAGCATGCTTTCGTGTGATTTTGAATTTCCTTCTTACAAGAATGCAAAAGCTAAATCTGTTGGAGATCAAGGCTATTTTGTAGGAGATGATTCTTGAATAAGGGTAATCAAATACCTGAGATAATATGGTTAGTAGCTATATCTCAATTGACATTGGAGGGTTCGTAAAAAATTGGTTTGAGACCATAGGTCTCAAATTTAAATCCGATCGGTTTTACGGCAATGGCCCTTCGGGCGGCGGGTATTCCCTGAAACTCGAGATAGTGGGCTTGGCTACTCGACGCTGTCTGCGATTACCCCGAACAACCGGGCTTTTATTCGTAAAAAAATGCACTTCATTCTTCATTTGAATGGAAAAAAACACTGGAAATAGATAAATATCATTTTATAGATACTATACAACAACCACACATTATCTGATAAGATCACAATTGTGTGTATATAGGGTAAGAATCCGTTAGGAAACCACCCTTTATTGTGAGAATCATAAGAACACAACAAAACTACTTATAAAAACACACAATTTTTTTTTTTATTTTTCGTTAAAAATCGCAACATAGTATTTATAAAAAAAATATTTTTTTTTTGTAAAAAGTCGTGATTTAAATGTTACACAAAAAAATGTTTATCTTTAAGGTTTAGGGGCTGTTTGGTAGCATCTGAATGACATTAAGAGGCTACCTCTTAATAAAATCATTTAAGAGTTTAACAAAGATAATGTAGAAGAATGTGACATGTGATGGTTTACCATTCAGATGTTACCTCTTATCCAGTCAGACATAAGGTTACCTCTTATTCATTCAGACATAAGGGCCACAAATGATTTCATTAAGAGGCAGCCTCTGAATGGATTAAGAGGCTACCAAACAGGGCCTTAGTTTTTACCATTTAGATTAGGAGAGGGTTTTAGGTTTGTTGGGGGTGGGGATGGGGGAGGGTTAGGTTTTTTTTTTTTTTTTTTTGGGGGGGGGGGGTGTTGGGTTAGTTTTTTTTTAGGTTTTTGGGGTTTTTTTTTTGTAGGTAAGGTAGTTATTTTTTTTCTTTTTCGGGTGGGGGATGTTTAGATTTTTAGGTTATGGTGGGGTGGAGGTGGGTGTTTAGGTGGTGGTGGGGTGGGGTGGATTTATTTTGCTTGTGTTCACATTGGTACTCGTGGTTCTTCCGATAAAGGTGGTTCTCGCATGAATCTTACTCTACATTTTGTATCCCTCTAAATTAGCTAACTAATGTGTGTGTGTGTCTATATATAGGATAAAGATCCGTTAGGAACCACCTCTTATTGCGAGAACCGCGAGAACCAATGTGAACGCAACAAAAAATGCCTAAAAATAGCTAAAAATCACACAATTTTTTTTTATATTTTTTATAACAAAATCGCTACTTTTCGTAGCAAAAAAAAAAAAAAAAAAATTTTTAAATTTTTTATTTTTTTAAAAAAAAAAAATTTTTTTTTGGCTTCTAAAAGTAGCGATTTTAACATAAAAAATATTAAAAAAATCAAAAAAAAATTTTAGATTTTTTTTTATTTTTTAAGATTTTTTTTAGATTTTTTTAGGTTTTTTGGGGTTTAGTTTTTAGCCTTTTAGCTGGGGGGGGGTTAGGTTTTTTGGGGGGTGAGCCTTTTAGCTGGGGTGGGGGGAGGGGGGTTTAGGTTTTTGGGTGGGGGGGGGGGGGTGGGGGGTTTAGGTTTTTTTTTGGGGGGGGGGGGGGGGTGGGGGTTAGGTTTTTTTTTAGGTTTTTTTAGCTATTTTAGGTTGTGTTCACATTGGTTCTCACGGTTCTCGCAATAAAGGTGGTTCTCGCATGAACCTTACCCTATATATATATATATATATATATATATATATGAGTAAATTACTTTTTGAGTCTCTGTGTTCTAGTGGTTTTAACCAATTGACTGCAAAAAAAAAAGTTTAACGCTCTGAGTCACTAACCACTCATTTTATAATATTTTGAGTCGAACTTTTTAACACTTGTACTTTTGATTTTGGACTCAAGTGGTTAAAACCATTAAAATACAGGGACCTAAAACGTTATAAAATGAACGGTTCGGGACTCAGGGCGTTATAATTTTTTATTTTGAACTCAAGTGGTATATATATATATATATATATATATATATATATATATATATATATATATATATATATATAGTGAAAGTGTATTGTACAATTTTGCTTAACGTACGCAGTGAAAATATAACATGCGTGATTAGGTTTTTTACCCCATGCGTGATTTCTGATTTTGTATATGCGTGGTTATGTTCATGCGTGATTATGGGTTTCAACATGCGTGATTATGGTTTTTGAGTTTTATAACGTGCGTAATTTCATCTCGTACACATTGTACGTTAAGGAATATTGGACGTTAACCAACCCCTATATATATGTGTGTGTTTGTGTGCGCGCGCGCGCGTGTGAAGGATAAAACAAAAATCCACTTGACTTGAAAAAACTCAAGAAATATTTGTAAAAACCCTATCTAAAACTTGTATTTTTTTCTAAAAAATAGAGAATGTAACATACATGTATTTGAACATTTTTGTAAAAAAACAAAAAAAACGTTGAGTAGTTTTTTTTAAATGTTAAAAATTTTAATGTTACATAATATATATGTATAAAAAATGTAACATATTGAACATTTAAAAAAACTAGTCGGTGGTTTTTTACATTTTTTTATAAAAATGTTTAAATATATTTATGTTACATTCCCAGATTTTTTAGAAAAAATAAAAATATTACATAACGTTTTCTTGAGTTTTTTCAACTTAAATGAATTTTTTTTCTATACTTCATCTATAAATTAGTTAACTTAGGTAAAAAAAAAAAAGAGGAGCTCATGTACTTAAATTTTTACTTGTAGAGAGAAAAAAAATTAGATAAATTACCATTTGTGTAGGATAAATTTCAATGTGTAGAATAATTTTTGAAATGTGGGATAAGCTTTGATGTGTGTAGGCAAAAAAAATTAGTGTGGAGGATGTTAGTTTTTATAACTAATTAAGTCAACCATAATAATAAATGAGACCAAAGAAAAATTATTTACTGTTTTACAATCGTACCATATGTTTTTTTTTTCTTCTTAATTAGTTGTTCTTCAAAAATGATCCTCCCTTATCTATATCTATATATGTGGAGAGTTCAAATAAAAATAATTTTTATGTAGGAAGAAAAAATAAGAAATTTCAACAAATAAGAATGATTTATTTTACTTCATTTAATATAAGCATTTAATGTTACTATAAGGGTACATTGGTAAACCTTCATAGATTATTAATTTGTAGTTTTCCCCTTTAATAGCTAACTAAATTAAAAAATTTGTAACTTATCTTCAA
>CM060450.1:25086980-25128324 GCA_030545235.1 Helianthus tuberosus
ACGTTCGACGTCTTGCAGTTCGACGACGTCTAACAGATGTACTTACAATTATATGATTAGCTAGGTGTCGAAATAAGCTCAAGTTTTAGACGAAGGAACAGGGGGAAGCACAAAGAAATATATAGGGGTCGAGTGGAAGGAGAGTCGCGTCTATGGAAGGACTACTTTGCCCCACAACCCGTGTTTGATGAAGTTAGATTTAGACGTCGTTTCCGGATAAGGCGTTCACCTTTCCTTAAAATTGTAAACGACCCATCTGAAAAGTATTCATACTTTACACAATGTACGAATGTAGTTGGTAGAACGGGGCTATCTTCGATTCAGAAATGCACTTCCACCATATGTCAGTTGGCATACGGCATGGTTATTGACACAACCGATGAGTACATACAGATCGGTGAAACTATGGCCTTGGAATGTTTAAGGTATTTTTGCAAGTATATTATTGAAATATATTCTAAAGACTACTTGAGGAAGCCTAATGCAACCAACATCCAACGGTTGTTAGAGGCTCATCAAATCCGACACGGCTTACTAGGAGTGCTTGGTAGTATTGATTGTATGTATTGGAGGGGGGAAAATTACCCTGTTGCATGGCATCGAAATTTTACTTGTGGTGATCATAGTTTCCCACCATAATGCTCGAGGCAGTTGGATCATGTGACCTTTGGATTTGACATGCTTTTTTGGAGTTGCCGGCTCGAACAATGACATAAACGTCTTAAACCAGTCACCGATATTCAACGACATCTTAGACGGCTTTACGCCGCCTTACAATTTACAGTGAACGACATGGAATACAACCAAGGATATTATCTACCAGATGTAACTAACCCTCAATAGAGCACTCTTGAGCTTCTCGTATCCACAAAGCGATGAAATGAAGTTATTTGAAAAAAGTCACGAGTCCGCAAGAAAGGATGTGGAAAGGGCGTTCGGTTGTGACAACCCTCACCAAACCAGGTATCCGTACGAATTAATTAATATTTAATTACTGCTTAATTACTGTGCTTGCTTACAACTGTGATTAAACTGCTTACTGATTTCTGCTACATACATGCTCATGCATCACATTTTATACTGTCACTCTATTATTTATACACAAACGTCAGTGACAACCTTGATGCACAAAAGCACAGTGAGCACACTATACGGATAACCCAGCAAACATGCTGACATAGCCAGCATCAGACAGTTACTGTCTCTAAGGCCATTATGAGCTGGGAATAGATTACTACACTAGTAGTGAGTGTAGGGAGGTGAGGATTGTAGAACTGCGTCACTAGGTGAAGTTTATAGTGACCGGATGTGCCTAAAACGTACTTTAAGTACAACATTCTGCACTTAAATACAAAACTCAGCATTCTTAAATTACTAATAAAGTGCAAAAACATTGCAGAACGGTCCCGTATATTTTCCTAAGTACCGGGAATAATTTATGTTACAAAATATACATAAAGGACCTTTTTCGGCATAATTAAACATTTTAACGGAACGGTATTTAATCGTATAACCGGACATTACCCGGGACACTAAATTTTTGTCAAATACCTTGTTTTATTATTTATGGCTAGTCATGATCCCCGTTTGCCATAATACCCGTTATAAATCATCAAAGTAACATACATGAGTATTTTACTAGAAATATAACTCATGTTACTTTTTAGTTACATTTTTACATTGTACCCCCCCCCCCCCCAACGATTTTAATCCCCAAAGTGGGACCCCACATATCCATATAACCATACTTCATATATTTGATAAGATTATCTTTGATTTATTTAATAGATTGTTGCTTGTGTAAGTAACTAAGATATCCATGATGATTATAAGTAGTAAGGTCTTGAAGATTTAACATCATTTCACCAAGTTTACTCATCCATTTCACTCTCTCTCCCTCTTGTCTCGGCTGCCCAAACCAAACACACCATCACCACCTTTAAACATCATCATCTCCTTCACTTTATACATTCCATTCAAGCTTTGAAGTGCAACCATGGAAGGTGCATCTTGAAGGACTCTCAAGGAGCATTGTTCTAGCCGTTTACACCATCTTTTCTTCACGTTTCTTCATTAGATTCTTCCCTAGCTAGAGGCTAGTAGTAAGTTTCCTTATACTTGATCTCATCTTGTTCGAAATTATGACTTGTAGTATGATGTATTGTTGTTTAAATCACTAAATTACAAGAATACTAGAAAAATATGAAACATGAGTTATGAACATAAAAGCTACATAAAAGTTTACTTATGTCTGAATCATGAAGCGGAATCTTATTGGTTCGAGGGTTGGTTAAATCATACTTGATGTTTAAAAGTTGTTTTCTTGTTAAACCCGTTAATCGGACACTTTTTAACACGATTTAGTAACATTTAAGACGTAAATAACATGCTGATGTACTTTTCCAGCCGCCTTCAACAGGCTGTAAACGGACTTTAAAAACCAGAAAAACGGAATTTCTGAAGCCTAAATTGTGTCTTTTCGAAAAACGAAGAAAATGGCGCTGGAATTGTATTTTTCTGAGGTCGGTTACTATTTTAAAAATCTGTTTTCGTGACAGCAGCTAAGGCTGATTTTGACTGCAGTAAATTGGGCTGTGTGTTTTCGATCACAATTTAAAACTTGAACCGAACCAGCCCCTGAAACTTTTATCAAAGATGGTCACTGATGTATTTGTGACCCCCCAACTGGAATTTCGACAAACGGACTTATGAGGAATTTTAAACGAATTATTTCGTAGACTGTGATCAGAATGTAACAAATCTGATCACAGCTAGGTAAACGATTTTCTATAAATTACTGATAATGAACTAGACCCCGATATTTTTACACAATAAATTGTGGGTCGATTAGGACGTTCCGTAAAAATTTGGGAATTTTTGGAATAAGTTAAGTATTTTATTTACTCGTCCGAAAACAGTGCAGTTTTTCAGATATTAAAACTGAAACGACAAAGGTAGTGTTTTGCGTGTCAAAATGTATTGGTTGATTGTTGATGATCATGGGTTGATTTCAAAAAGAAAACGATGTGCGTATTAGCACGGACACTCCCGTTTTTAGGGGAAACTCTGGCGAATTTTTCTAAAAAATACAAAGACTTAGAAAAATTATTTTTCTAACACGTATGTTTAACTTTCTTTCTCGGAATTAAACCTCGCCATGAGTTTTGACATAAAACTTTAAAGTTTTGGATATGAGACTTGTAAATGTATTTTGTCAATACTTTAAGTCACCAAATACATAATACATGTGCGAATACCCCATCATTGGGAAGGAATTTATTTATACGATAACCAAGAAATATAAACACGAAATAGTTGTCTAACTATTTCCCCAAGAACGTTAAAACTCTAAGCTAAGGCACGGCCGTTCGTCTAATAGATATTAGCACGATTGTAGGTTGTCGTGTTGCGGACCGAGTTTGATTTGCTGTTATCGAGGACGCATTACTGTGAGTTCATGTCCCCCTTTTCTCTTAACTGTTTTCAGTTTTCTAAAACTGCGGGGGTGAAATACATGTTACTATGATTACGAGTACTTTTACATGGTATGGTTAGCATAAGGAGGGTTACTACTTAGATCATGTGAGTGGGTAGGTGGTACTTGAGGCCATTAATCCTCATTGTAGGACCGAGGGGCACGATGCGGTAGATCTATCTGGGTGTAGCGAGCCCAGCCCCAGGCCCAGCAGAACGGACCTCGGGGTGACTATGTACCCGACGCACAAATCCGCTAGGTTTGAGTCTTCCTACTTGCACTTCACACATATCAATGGCCTTGCAAACCATTGGTGATCTCTATTTCCTTATTTGCTGCATACCAGGGTTCTTATACTTACAAGGATTTTACATACTCACTTACGCATGAACTCGCTCAACATTATGTTGATTTTTCCAACTTACATGTATTTCAGGGAACTAAGGATCTGGCACGGTATGCTACGTTTTCCCGCTGTGTTAAAGTTACGGGATCATCCACGTTTAGGGGTCGCGACTTTTACCTGGACGAGTCGCAAGTCTTAAACAGTGTTTATGTTATATTTGTGGTTGCGTTTTAAGAACAAAGTTTTTATATTATCAGGTTGTAATTTCCGTTGCATGCGTCAACGCCTTAAGACAATGTTGTGGTATTTTACTTTTCAAACTTAAATCAATGGATGATCTGCATGTTTTATTTTCATATAGCTTTATTGTGATTAAGCTATGGTATTAAGAAGTCACACCAAATTAACCCACGCTTCCGCAAAGCCAGGGTGTGACATCGGTGTCCCCCAGGCTCGTTGGCACATTATACAAGGTCCAACAAGGATTTGGAAGGCAAGAGTTTTATCCAATATAATGTACACATGTATAATACTACACTACATGATCATTGAACACGAATGTTTTGTCGTATCAGACTTAGATAATGATGAGAATGAGAAATCTGCCGTTGTCACACCCTCAAAATCCACACGCGGAGTATTACCGCGAGGCATGTGACGACCAGGATCTTAGCCACTAATTATTTTGAACGGATTAGTTATTGTTATAAACATTAGCGTAATTAGTGACCTAATTTAAAATTTCATAAAACATGGTTCTTGTTTGCAGCGGAAGGGAAAGTAGAACATATCGTAATTTAAAACCACAGGTTTATCATCATGTTACTTACGAACCACGCACTCCATCCGATTGCAACGTCCGTCCAGAGCTGTAACGAGCAACCTGTAAAGCATGCAGTAGAGTGTCAACATAACGTTGGCGAGTTCACGTGTTTGTACTTTTCCAGTTTTAATTCCAAAAACTTGTTTCAACAGTTAATTTACTCATTTATACATGCCATGGGGAGCTACCCCGTAAGTAAGCCACTAAACTGTTTTTACAATACTGAATACTAGTCATCCGTACGTTTCCGTAGTGCCCCGTTTGTCAATGTTCTATCATCATTGACAGTTTGCCAGAGTCTATTAGTTCACGCCCGATCCCATACGCGGGCACGGTGTGAGGCTGGTGACACCTAAATAGCGCTATCAACTAATAACCCGTTCGCCAGGCCCCGGCGATTAATCGGTATTAAGTAGTGAGGACTTGAGTGATAGAGTTTCGTTTAGTTTTGCTTGTTGCATCCAGTATAAATAGTAATTAACTAAGGGTCACGCATAAGGGGAGAAAAGTAGGTTTGTATCCCTCACAGGGGATAGTGTTGTTACCCGTATTCCACATAAGGAGATAGAAATACCGTATCCCGTACAAGGAGATAGTAAGCAATCCCAAACCAGGAAAAGTTGTTTCGTTCCGTTTCCCAACCACCGGGAACGCATGCTTTAAGTAAAAAGTAGTGAACTCACCTTTGCTTTACCCGGTTGACAATTTACTCGTGTTACGTTGGTCAACCATACCCTATTATGGTTGTTAATATTCGTTAGGTTCGTATGCAAGTAATGTCACGCATAATCCTACACGTGTCTAACACATAGCACGTAAGTCATACTAGCATACACGGTATTGGGCCTATCCTAGCATGTAAACAGTTAAACAGTAACAGTTAGACATTAACACTAGCACACAGTCCAAAACATCAGTTAACACATAGTACATACGGCACACCAATGTTATTGGGCCTGTCCTAATCATATAAACAGTCAACCAATAGCATCATGTAGTAAGGTTAAACACACAGTCCAAGCACGTCAATGCACATTGTGGCCCAATAACCAAGTTAAGCAGCCCAATCGAAACCGGATAGTCTCGACTCGAGACTATAAGGTCTCGAGTCGCAACCACTGGACTCTGAGTCGCAACCGTAGAGGTCTCGAGTCAGGTCTCGAGTCTCCTGATACATGTCTTGGTTTCGAGTGGTCACTAAGTGGTCTCGAGTCAAAACGCGCGGTCTCGACTCGCAACCACTGATGCATGCACATATGGAAGCCTTCTAGAACATTCTCCAACTTTTGTACTACCCAATCATATTTCACGAGTATGTACTATCCAATCAAAATTCAATAACATGATTTCAACATTCTTCTCTAATCAAATCAGATCAATCAACAGGTTTTTCAAATATTCATCACATATTCAAACTGTTCATCAGTTTTCACACACCTCATATCACACTTAACCGATCACTAATCTTATTCATGCTAAAACAATTTACCAATAATATTATAACTAGAATCTTCAATATGCAAAGGAAATCAAATAGTACTACAACAACAGCCATTTACACCCTTTTAACACTACACATTTAACCACTAACATCAAACAAGACCCATATCCAATCAAACAATCAGTAGCAATTCTACACTTTCACGAACCACAACAATAGCCAAACACTAACCAGATTCACAACAGTCTATACCAAAAGTCCTATGCACATTAATCATGTAATATCCATCATTCCTAATCATCAGTTGTTACATTCCTATTCTGTATTCATGTTCAATTCAGCCTATTGCCATCATTCTAAAACACACTATTACTTCAAAATCAAATAACAACACTAACCGATGTGCAGATCTATGCAAAACAGCAAATTACACATGTATTTTAACAAAACAGAAGACATCAAAATGCAAGGCAATCGCATACTGACCGGAGGGTTAAGAACATGTCGTGTGCGACCCGAGGCCGAACCCGACAAGACCCGAGCAGAACCCGACACTCGCAACAGAGCTTGAACTGCTCTGAACGGAGTCGTCGCTGCTGTGTACCATCGCCGGCTGCCTGCATCCCGTCGTCATCATCATCTCATCACGTCCTCATTGTCATCGGGAAAACAGAGGGGGGGTGTTTGTTGGAGAACAACCAGCCGTCGAAAGCCGGTAGTTTGGCCGGTACCGGTCGGCAGGTCACCGGAGGGTTTAACACTGAGGGAGAGTAGGGATGGGTGTGTGTGTCGGCTGCCATCTTTTGGGTTCTAGGGTTTTGGTTGAAGAAAAATAATGAGAGGGGGAGAGGTTTAGGATAATTAAATATGGTGGGTTTTAGGTTTAGAGAGTGGGCTTGGGCCTAACCCGAGCGTGCGGCCTAACCCAAGTGTGCGTGGATCCGTTATTGCTTAACATCTCGCATAAGCGGACGAGTCCGATTAATTTTTCTAGATGCGTAAACAGTTGGGCCGATAAATCTTTCATCGCGTTCTATTAATATTTTGCAAATAATAATAATATCAATAATAACAGTGACATAATTAATTGCGCGTGTTACCAAAATACCCTTTTTCATGACATCAAGAGTGCGGGTTGTCACATTCTCCCCATGTTACAGGAATTTCGTCCTCGAAATTTAAGCTAAGACATACGATCCCCTCTAATTATAGACTCGCTGATAACCTAGTGTCATACGTACATACACGTAGTTTACAAAAGTTCACAAAATAAACATGTAAGCCACATAGCACATAAGGTCACATCGCGTAGGCGGTCAAGTAGAATAAGATTCCAAGAGTTTGTACGTATTTCACATAGTATAGAATTTCACAATTTTAATTATAACATCCAAGAAACGTACAGGGAAAACCCGAAGTGTCACATTATCCCCAAGTTCAAGAAATTCCGTCCCGAAATTTAGCATGCAGCTACTGTCAGGCTAGTGTGCTTAAACGTTTTCGTGGGGTGTCACATCATCCCCTTGTTGGCTTGAAATTTCTTCCCGAAATTCGATTGTAGCTTCAGTGCTGGAAGTAACGTTTGTAGACAACTTGGGATACGTGCGCATCAGCTGGTTTTCCCGTTCCCAGGTAAACTCTGGGCCACAGCGTGAGTTCCAACGAACTCGGTCTGCTAGTTACATTACACTAGAGGGTTTTGGTTTCTTGATCCTTGATCTCAACCGGTTCCTCAACGGAGCGTTGTTGGTTGTTGATCACAAGTTCCTAAAAAGGAACAACGAATGTTCCATCTGACAGATACTTCTTCAGATTTGGCACGTGAAAGACGTTGTGTACCGCACTCAGCTCTTCAGGCAGGTTTAGTCTGCAAGGCTACCTTACCGATCCTTTCGGTAATTTCGAACGGTCCAGCATATCGCGGATTAAGTTCGTCCCGTTAGCCAAATCGCACCACACCCATCCAGGGTGAAACTTTATGTAGAACCCAGTCTCCGACTAGGAATTCTAGAGGTTTCCTAGGCTTATCCGCGTAATCTTTCTGACGGTCTGGAGCTGCCGCCATGCGTTGTCTATTCTGGGCAATCCTACCCGTTGTGTCCAGTGTAAGTTCTGGGCCGGTAATTTGCCTTCCGCCCAACATAGGGGTGACTGGCATTTGCATTCGTGCAATGCCTCAATGGTGCTGCCTAAATGCTAGTGTGGTAACTGTTGTTGGAAGGGGTTTCTAGTAGAGTGAAGAGTCACTTGTTTTCCAAAGTCGATATCTCTTGCTCTCAGCATACTCCTAAGGGTTTCGGAGAGTGCGTTCGGTTGGCCACCCATCCGCGGGTAGCAAACATTGCTCATGTCTAACACTGAGCCAAAGGGTCTGGCCGCAGCTTACGACGAATCAGGTGCAAAACGTGGATTACAATCATAGACAATAGAAGTTGACACTCCGTGCCTGACATCTACTTCTTTCAAGTAGATGGTTGCCAGTTTGAAATCTTGTCGGTTTCTTTGGTCGCATGACATTTCATCGATGCCTAGGGCATGATAGAATAAAATAGAAGCACCTCATTGATTATCTTCCAATTGCTGGAGTTGCGGATCGCTGAGCATCTCTCAAATGTCACGTGATACTCTTTCGAGTCTAAATCGTGAGGGGTTGCGTATGCGATCGAGAAGAGCGGGCTTCGAGACGTTAAAAGTTGCGTGTTGAAAACTTAACGCAGGCGGTTTGAGTCGTAGAAGTATCAGGGTATAGCAGAGGAGTCGTTCGGACTACCTCTGGTTTTCGGAGTAGCTTCAGACGTCGTCGAAAGAAATAGACGTCGAATTTTGACAGGATGGAATAAATTCGAGTGTCGTAACTAGGTGTTGATCATATCGAGTTCGAAGAACAGTGCTTGCGATACCTGTTACCCTCGGGGTATCCTTGGCTCGTTGCTCCAACGAGTAACATTTGTAGGAAGTAATCCGTCCAAACGGAGATTTTGCGTATGGTAGAGTAGGATAAGGATCATGGAATCCATGAAACATAACGCAAGTACGAGAATTTGCAAGAAGGATAGTCGCGATCGATGCGTTCAAACTTGAGGGCTTTAGGATCGGAAATTAAGGATTCATCTGATGTCGGTGAGGTAGCTGGTCGTACACACGTTGTATACAGTTAGAATTAAAGAACGTCGCTCATCGATAAGGAGTGTTTCATCGATGTGGTTAGCACCATAAGAAGCGGCTAGAGAGGGACGGCCGTCGTGCGGGTTTGTAGGTTTTAGGATTTACTGAGGCGTCTGGCAGGATGTGATCTCTCTGGTCGGTAGAAAATCAAGTTCGAGTAGGTTGTTCCAAGTCGTGCAAATGGGTTTGAAGTAGCGCTTGCGTCGTCGGGGGGGGGGGGGGGGGTGGTTGATTGTGAAACTGCGGAAACGGGCTCTCGAAAAAGCACGATTGAGGTAAATGCTGCCAATTTTCCAGGGTTTATGAAGTTTGTCGACCAAGAGTCGATCTTGCTGAATTCATTAATTTGGAGAGAAATCTGGTCGAGGAGAGAAATCTGGTCGAGGTTCCCGTATGAAGAAAAGTGGATATCGTTATAAAGAAACGGTAGAAGCGGGGGTACCATCTGAGCAATAAACACGGATTTGTACGAAAGCCAGCGAAAGGATTCACGAAATCAGAAAAGTCGTCCAAGAATAATGGTTCTGGAAAATGAAGGATAAGGTAAGCATCTAGGTCACCGTACTCGTCGGTGGGTTGACTAGCTCGTATCTTCGTCTTGCCATGCCTTCAAATACACCAGTTTGTAAGAAAGATGTCGATTTGCTGAGTTTTGAGGCGTGCTAAGGTATAAGGTTCAACTTGAATAAGGATTAACCATGTAACGAGGGATTAGGGGGAAATAACTTCGTGGTCGATGGAAAGGTGATACGATTGCCGGCATTACAATGAGAAGCATACACCACGCATGCTTTTCGTGTTCGAGACGTGCAAACTGAAACCCGAAGAGTGTAGACTTACTAGAATGCTTCAAGAATCCAGGTCATCAGTCGTGTGAGGGAACAAGTCTCACTACTTAGGTCGGGGAAAAGAAATACGCAAGTAAAAAGGATGCGAATGACGTTGTTCCTTCTAATATCCCATGATATAGGGGTGGCTTGCCTTCGTCGTTTCGTTCTCGTAACTTCTCTATGTGCTTCGTAGCAGGCATTTCCTGGGCAGGTCTATCGAGTGGACGTCCCTCGTGTCGATTTGCAGTCCAGGGATAATATCAGGAATTACGTGGACGAGGGCTTGGAATAACTGGTTCCTTGCCCTTAGTGTATCGTGGTTTCAAACCAGGTTTAGGAGGACTCGCTCCTGTTTAACACGTAATGTCACGGCCCCCGACCCGGTTTGACCCGTTTCAGAAGCCGCGGGACAGAAATACTGCGGTATTTAATTGATTAAGTTTAACAGCGGAAGTTTTCATCAGGATCGTTTAAAGCTAATATTTTCCCCCGATTATTTTATTTCACAATTCGGGATAAAACCCCGATAATTTACAATATTATGTTTTTACTACGAAATTGTGATATTACAAAATTATTTCTTTATTTTATAATGAGCCACTATCTTAAGCTTGAAATGCTCCCCAGCACTTTTCCTGAATTACAACAGATCACCTGAAACATGTTTGAAAAAGGTTTTGTCAGCGGGAAATACTGAGTGAATCATTCTATTTACTAAAATGGCACATTTGTTATAATGTACAGTATTAAGAGCGTTTACAATGTTTTTATTATCAAACAAACTACCCACGGTATTTGTCACTCGACCGAATCTGTGACTATGGTCATATCCCCCATTGGCTGCCCCAATGGTGACGATTATCAAGTAATGTATACAAAACCCCACATACCGGCTGTAACTTGGTGATTACAAAGACTTAATCCCCGTAATTATAACTTTGAAAATAAACATGATTTGGAAAGTAATTTGATAAAAAGAGAATGACTCACATTGCTGATTTAATACGGACAGAATCTAGTTTATGAATTAGCCTTGTTAACCTAATTTAAATAACAATGCACACAAAACTGGGTTAGTAATCAATCCAGCAATTACGATAACTCACGAGATCAAATTCTCACAATGAACGACAAAGTGCAATACTTCATCCATCGAATTAACGATGATCCGTCAAATTAATGACGAACGACAAAGTATAATACTTTATCCATCGAATTAACGATGATCCGTCAAATTAATGACGAACGATAAAGTATAACCCTAATGTGGGCGGCACTTAAACATCCATTGGATATATTGATCGTCGGAAAAATAAATCGTAGCAGCGATTGTGCTAATACCCTGTTTTGCAGCAGAATTTCGAGACCCGTGTGTGTTTGTATAGTAATTCGAACGTAACTCAGTGTAGAATTGGAGTTTGAACGTCGTTTCAGTGCCCAGATTCCAGTCCCAAACCCCACTATTTATAGGTAAATTTTTACCCTCAGGCGGCCCGCGTGAGAATAAGCTTAACCTGAGGCGGGCCGCGTGAGACCTATATTTTAGGTATAGGTTGCCACGGTTGGCACTAGCTTAGCTGAGTTGACAGTTTTCGATAATTCCTTGTTGCCAACATTTAAAATGGATAATCGTCCATAGGGTTTAACCCCCCCGAGTTTTAGGGGCCCTAATCCTGATTCTGAAAATTATGAAAATTTTAGGGTTTGTTCAGAATCACTTGGGTGTCTCAATTAGGGTTTCCTTTTGGACTAATTAATTTAATAATTATGACTTTTTATAAGAGTTGTTACACGTAACACTAGCTCTAGCCTTCGTATGATCCACTGTGTGAAATACTAAATCTACGCATACATACTAACACATATATGCTAATTATATACATACAAACATGCGTATTCACACACATAAGTTATGCACAAGTAAATGCCGTTAGTCTATCATTACCAGGTGAGCATCTGAGGTTGACGAACTTTGCAATTCGGAGTGTGGTGTCGTTGTGGTTTCCACTAAAGAACGGTTATAGTCTGGTTTTCATATATAAAAATATTTTATTTCCCAAACCAAAAATATTTTATATTTAAAACCTAGTTCGCTATAACCAATGGCTCTGATACCAATCTGTCACACCCTCAAAATCCACACGCGGAGTATTACCGCGAGGCATGTGACGACCAGGATCTTAGCCACTAATTATTTTGAACGGATTAGTTATTGTTATAAACATTAACGTAATTAGTGACCTAATTTAAAATTTCATAAAACATGGTTCTTGTTTGCAGCGGAAGGGAGAGTAGAACATATCGTAATTTAAAACCACAAGTTTATCATCATGTTACTTACGAACCACGCACTCCATCCGATTGCAACGTCCGTCCAGAGCTGTAACGAGTAACGAGCAACCTGCAAAGCATGCAGTAGAGTGTCAACATAACGTTGGCGAGTTCACGTGTTTGTAGTTTTCTAGTTTTAATTCCAAAAACTTGTTTCAACAGTTAATTTACTCATTTATACATGCCATGGGGAGCTACCCCGTAAGTAAGCCACTAAACTGTTTTTACAATACCGAATATTAGTCATCCGTACGTTTCCGTAGTACCCCGTTTGTCAATGTTCTATCATCATTGACGGTTTGCCAGAGTCTATTAGTTCACGCCCGATCCCATACGCGGGCACGGTGTGAGGCTGGTGATACCTAAATAGCGCTATCAACTAATAACCCGTTCGCCAGGCCCCGGCGATTAATCGGTATTAAGTAGTGAGGACTTGAGTGATAGAGTTTTGTTTAGTTTTGCTTGTTGAATCCAGTATAAATAGTAATTAACTAAGGGTCCCGCATAAGGGGAGAAAATTAGGTTTGTATCCCTCACAGGGGATAGTGTTGTTACCCGTATCCCACACAAGGAGATAGAAATACCGTATCCCGTACAAGGAGATAGTAAGCAATCCCAAACCAGGAAAAGTTGTTTCGTTCCGTTTCCCAACCACCGGGAACGCATGCTTTAAGTAAAAAGTAGGGAACTCACCTTTGCTTTGCCCGGTTGACAATTTACTCGTGTTACGTTGGTCAACCATACCCTATTATGGTTGTTAATATTCGTTAGGTTCGTATGCAAGTAATGTCACGCATAATCCTACACGTGTCTAACACATAGCACGTAAGTCATACTAGCATACACGGTATTGGGCCTATCCTAGCATGTAAACAGTTAAACAGTAACAGTTAGACATTAACACTAGCACACAGTCCAAAACATCAGTTAACACATAGTACATACGGCACACCAATGTTATTGGGCCTGTCCTAATCATATAAACAGTCAACCAATAGCATCATGTAGTAAGGTTAAACACACAGTCCAAGCACGTCAATGCACATTGTGGCCCAATAACCAAGTTAAGCAGCCCAATCGAAACCGGATAGTCTCGACTCGAGACTATAAGGTCTCGAGTCGCAACCACTAGACTCTGAGTCGCAACCGTAGAGGTCTCGAGTTAGGTCTCGAGTCGAGACCAGGAGATCTCGAGTCGCAACCGTGCCGGTCTCGAGTCTCCTGATACATGTCTTGGTTTCGAGTGGTCACTAAGTGGTCTCGAGTCAAAACCGCGCGGTCTCGACTCGCAACCACTGATGCATGCACATATGGAAGCCTTCTAGAACATTATCCAACTTTTGTACTACCCAATCATATTTCACGAGTATGTACTATCCAATCAAAATTCAATAACATGATTTCAACATTCTTCTCGAATCAAATCAGATCAATCAACAGGTTTTTCAAATATTCATCACATATTCAAACTGTTCATCAGTTTTCACACACCTCATATCACACTTAACCGATCACTAATCTTATTCATGCTAAAACAATTTACCAATAATATTATGCCTAGAATCTTCAATATGCAAAGGAAGTCAAATAGTACTACAACAACAGTCATTTACACCCTTTTAACACTACACATTTAACCACTAACATCAAACAAGACCCATATCTAATCAAACAATCAGTAGCAATTCTACACTTTCACGAACCACAACAATAGCCAAACACTAACCAGATTCACAACAGTCTATACCAAAAGTCCTATGCACATTAATCATGTAATATCCATCATTCCTAATCATCAGTTGTTACATTCCTATTCTGTATTCATGTTCAATTCAACCTATTTCCATCATTCAAAAACACACCATTACTTCAAAATCAAATAACAACACTAACCGATGTGCAGATCTATGCAAAACAGCAAATTACACATGTATTTTAACAAAACAGAAGACATCAAAATGCAAGGCAATCGCATACTGACCAGAGGGTTAAGAACATGTCATGTGCGACCCGAGGCCGAACCCGACAAGACCCGAGCATAACCCGACACTCGCAACAGAGCTTGAACTGCTCTGAACGGAGTCGCCGCTGCTGTGTACCATCGCCGGCTGCCTGCATCCCGTCGTCATCATCATCATCTCATCACGTCCTCATCGTCATCGGGAAAACAGAGGGGAGGGGGTGTTTGTTGGAGAACAACCAGCCGTCGGAAGCCGGTAGTTTGGCCGGTACCGGTCGGCAGGTCACCGGAGGGTTTAACAGTGAGGGAGAGTAGGGATGGGTGTGTGTGTCGGCTGCCATCTTTTGGGTTCTAGGGTTTTGGTTGAAGAAAAATAATGAGAGGGGGAGAGGTTTAGGATAATTAAATATGGTGGGTTTTAGGTTTAGAGAGTGGGCTTGGGCCTAACCCGAGCGTGCGGCCTAACCCGAGCGTGCGGCCTAACCCAAGTGTGCGTGGATCCATTATTGCTTAACATCTCGCATAAGCGGACGGGTCCGATTATATTTTCTAGATGCGTAAACAGTTGGGCCGATAAATCTTTCATCACGTTCTATTAATATTTTGCAAATAATAATAATATTAATAATAACAGTGACATAATTAATTGCGCGTGTTACCAAAATACCCTTATTCATGACATCAAGAGTGCGGGTTGTCACAGCCGTCACCACCAACACATGGTCCGACGGATAACTTTGTTGAACGCTTACAAAGGATTAAACACTTACGTGACAGGGAAGCTCATCACACTCTTCGACACAATTTGACCAAGCACCTTTTGGCACATCGCCAGGCGAGGCAGAAGGAATACAAAGAATAGTTTTTTTTTTGTTGTTTGTTTAAGTGTCTTATTTTTTTTAGGTTTGAGGCATTCAGTTAGATAGAAAATCACTTTATCAACTGCACTAATATGTTGAATCCGAAACCCCAATCCTATATATACGCAATCAATAAGGGGGCAATGCAAAAAAAGGAACAAGTTAATAGGCGCCACGTGGTACATGCCACTATTCCTAGCCTTTAAGATTTAATAGATTTATATTATATTATATTATATATTATATTATATTATTACTATTATATATTATATTATTATTATTATTATTATTATTTATATTATTATATATTATATTATATATAATATATAATTGTTGTAAGTGTGTTTTTTTAAATAAATTGTCTTGTTAGGAATTTTAACTTTTCATATTTTTAAATAATTTAGTAATAATAATTATAATTATTAATTTAATAAATTATAAATAGATTATATAAATTAGATATAATTTAAATAAAATGAAAAGTAGGTGAATTTGGAGTGGTTTGAAATTGTTTAGTGTTGTGGGATTTAGAATGGAGTAAATTGTCAAAATCGTCCTTGAGGTTTTGGTATGTTTGTCGGTTTCATCCAAAACAATTTTTATGTACCATATTGCCCTTCACTTTTGAGATTTTTTGTCATTTTCATCCAAACGTCTAACTTTTTTTTTTTTTTTTTATCAAAATCGTCCCTGAGATTTGGGATTTTTTTGGCATTTTCATTCAAATGTCTACCAGAAAAAACAAAACAAATTAGACATTTAGATGAAAATAGCAAAAAATCCCAAAAGTGAAGGGTTATATGGTACATATAAGTTGTTTTGTATGAAACTGACAAACGTACCCAAACATCAGGGACGATTTTGGCAATTTACTCTTTAGAATGATAGTGGTTTGGAATGTTATGGTATGCTAACTGGACAGTCTGGATTTAGACTTGCTCATAGTGTTGCGGGTAGAGGTGCACAAACCGGGTGTTTTTTATAACCGGTTCTGGTTATGGAACCGGTTTCGGTTTCTCGTTTTACGGATTAGAACCGGTTATTCTTGTAACCGGTTTGGTTCCGTTTCCGGTTATTTGACCAAAAAACCATACCCTATGTGCCCGGTTCCGGGTAGCCTTCGGTTCCGGTTCTTAGGAAACCGGGTATTAAAATACCCTATTTTCGGGTTTTATACCCTATTTCCGAGTTTTTTAGTTCTATATTTTTCGTATTTTTGGTACTCTATTGCGTTTTTATTACCCTATTTTCTTGTGTTTTTTGTTTATTATCATTAAAAATGCATTATATAATGTAAGAAAATTAAAATGAATGCACTAACATAAATTAAAAAAAAAATAGATATTAGAATCATGTATCGGGTATAAACAGGCATCATCGGTTCCGGTTCCAGTTCTTGTTCAGTTTCGGGTATAAATCGGGTATGATCGGTTTCGGTTCCGGGTATTGAGATCAACATGCATACCCTATCTATACCCTACGGGTAGAGTTTGTTCCGGTTTCGGGTATAGAATACACGGGTATTAAAAAAACCGGTTCTGGTTACAGTTTTTATGTGCACCTCTAGTTGTGGGTGCTCTAAGATGGCATTAGACTATCTCCAATGCAGGAGAAAAACACAGATCCGTTCATACCCTTGATGATGTGGCTAGATGACATGGATGAGAGAGAAGGAGAAAATCTGAAGCTACGGGTGTGGGAGAGAGGTGCTTTGTTACAGAGGAGAAGGATGTTGTGAGAGGAGAGATGGGTCCCACTGTTCTTGCGCCTATAAGACCATGCGTAATGGGGCGTTTTTTTTAAAAATTTTTGCCCGAAAACGCCCTATAACGCCCAACCCCCCATTACAGGGGGCGTTTTGGGGCGTTATTTTTGAAAAAAAATCAAATGCGCGTTTTAATTATAACGCTTTGCCACATTTGAATGGACCAATGGGAGTGGGGGAGCCTTTGACTTTACACAAATATCTCTGACAATGCCCCACTACTTTACCGAAACATGCACATGACCATTTGTTTAATTTTTTTTTTTTTTTAATGATTGGTAGGGGCATTATGGGGCATTATACCCACTACACCACTTTTGCTATAATGCCCCCTTGTTGACTAGGACGCCACGTGTCGTATAATGCCCCATGGTGGGGGCATTATAACCTTCTACCACTACGCATGGTCTAATAGAGAAGAGGAAGAAAGGTTGGGCAACTGAGGCGGCATCGCGCAGGAAATATGAGCGGTGGGGAAGGGATGGAATCGTTGGAGAAAGTCTTAGCTTCGCAGTCTAGCATGGACCCAAACCCATTAGATTGGTCCAGCAAAACCAAAGCTATAATTGGGCTGGACATCCACTTTGGGCCGGCTCCCATGTATTTTCATGCCTAACTAATGACATGAAACAAGTTAATATTTTTAACCGTTAGATACTGCATAATTACAATTTGCAGGAAAAAAACTAGTTTGCACTTAATGAGTTATTGGGCTGGGCCATTGTTTACGCTCTCCTCCTCCATAGCTAACCTTTGTACAACATTATTAAGAATATAATTGCGAAATTCCATATACAAATCTTTTTGTTGTTTAGCTTTTCTGTATTCTTCTGTTCCTAACTTAACAACCTTCAAATCCTTCTTCATGTTCCCCTTCTGTTAAACAAAAAATAGGTTAAATTTTATTTTTGGAATAGATTTGCAAAAGTGGTCTAATGGACCGGACGAGTCCAGGATTTGGCCCAAAACCAAAAGCCCAGTTCTTAATATTTGAGTAAAATGCCAAAAAGGTCCCTAACCTAAAGCCACTTTAGTCCAAAAATGAAACTTTTTGTATCTCGTATTACAATGAAAAAGGGGGAAATTTTAACCCAGTTTGCCAATTGGATGAAATAAAAGATACAAAAAGTTTCATTTTGGACCAAAGTGCCAAAAATGGCCTAAACTCAAGAATCATCTTGCCATTTTTCTCTTAATATTTTGAAACTAAACTTTTACCTCGGACATAGGCGGGAAACCGTGCAGGTTTGTGCTGAATGATCCAGTTCTAACCTTATCTTCAGCTAATACCCATGGTCTACAAGTAATAAAATTACTAGAATCAACTCAATGTAATTAATAAACCTTAAGCACCATCATACATACGATAATGAAACAATACTAACCTTCCGGAGGAAGATACAATAATGTGATTTGGATTATTTAGAAATTTATAAATCGTCTCCAGTTCTGTTTTCTTATCTACAACAATTGCTGCCCTTGCACATGTTTCTGATAACAGATGTGGAATAATGTATGCTTGAGCTGTGATTAATGTCTGTTCATGAATGAAATCAATCAGGAACAATGGACATAAATCAGTCTCCAAGTTTTCCAATATAAGATAATGCTGATTGCCGGTTTCTTTCTCGCATCCCTGATCACTTACGGGGAAAAATCCTTCACTGCCTATCGATAAAAAATACAAAAGTTAAAAATGGATTCTCAAATTATTAATTCATTACTATTTAATTAAAACAAGAGTAAAGTACACCGATGGTCCTTGTGGTTTACCAAAATTTTGGATTTGGTCCCTAGCTTTTCAATTGTACACGGATGCTCCATGTGGTCTGCAGTTTGTAGCACATTTATTCCTCAACCAACAAATCTATAGGTTTTAGCATATCCAAGTTAAAGACTAAATGTGTTACAAAGTGCAAACCACAGGGACCATCTATGTACTTTTGGAAGAAAAAAAACTAGTGACTAAATGCGTTACAAAATGCAAACCACAGGCTAAGCAGTTAATGCGGTAATAAAATCGGATATCAATCAAGGACCGATATTTATGATATCAGTTCCTGCGGTGGGATATGGATAATTATAATATAATGCAGAATTTATATCTATAGAAATTTAACACTAACAATTCAGTATACTCTCCTACAATTAACAAATTAACCTTTTGCAACTTGCAAAACACTAACACTTGTAGCAAGTATGAACTGTTTAAGACTTAAAACACTAATAGCAGTAATAAGAAGAAAAACAAATGATAGAACTAAGAAGACTGGTACTGATAACGGGAAATCAGTAATATATCGCTCAACATCGCCGATATTATCGGTACCGATATTTGACACCCATATTCTGACCAATATTTGACACCCATATTCTGACCAATATTTTACATGGGGACCGATAACCGATATATCATGATATTAACTTCATAGACCACAAAGACCGTCTGTGTACTTTTGGAAAGCTAGGGACCAAATCCAAAGTTTTGGTAAACCTCAGGGACCATCCGTGTCCTTTACTCTTACGACAATGTTTGGTTAAATCACAAAACCTGCAGAGAATCCATCATGGGAACTGTGTCCCACAGAGCCAAAGTCCTACAAAATTAAGAAACAAGTCCTTTCTGAATAAATACCAGAAACCATAAGCTAGAAAAACTGAAAGACAAAATGTCATTAACTGAAAAACTTACCAGTGGTTTAGTGATATTTTCATTTGAGCTTGTTCCTTTGAACAAATATGGATTCTTGGGGATCAGAGTAAACTCGATAGAGGCCCTGTTGACTTTTTCTTTCACAAGTTTTGTAAAGTTGAGCACTGTGGGATCAACAGAACCGGACATAATGAGGTATACACTAGAAAGATTTGTTGTTGTTGTATGGCCCTCTTCCGGACCATGCTGCCAGAATAGTAAACAGGTGCATAAACACTTCTCGGGCGAGTGTTTTTTCTTAATCACCTATGCAACAAAGAACGGATATTAGTAACACACGTTGAGTAAGATGACTACTATTTTTAACTTCTTCATTTAAAACACCGTTTATAATCTGCAACAATTTGCAAGAAACAACAAAGACACAAGCTGCTGTTAGGTCTAACGCTCCAACAAAAAGTTCAACAAATTCTTATAAATCATGTCAAACCGCCAATCTTTAAGCTAATAAAATGAAAGTAAATAATAACAATTAGAGTTAATTACTGTTTTCGTCCTTGTGGTTTGTCAAAAATCACTATTTAGTCCATTAGTTTAAAAATTGTGATTTCAGTCCCTGTGGTTTGACTGGTTTCACTTTCGTAACCATTTCAGTCCACCTTGTAATCATTTCAGTCCCTGTAATTAACAGAATAATGGATTGAAATGGTTACGAAAGTGAAACCACAAGGACTGAAATAGTTATGAAAGTGAAACCACAGGGACTGAAATCGCAATTTTTAAACTAATGGACTGAAATAGTGATTTTTGACAAACCACAGGGACAAAAACAGTAATTAACTCTAACAATTATATAATTTAGTAATTTAAAACAGAACAAAAACTGTACAGAAATTAGTAATATACATTTAGGCACTGTGACCAGTATTTTTAATTTCTTCATTAACAACACCATTTATAATCTGCCAAACCAAAACGTATAACAATTTGCAAGGAATAACAAAGCCACAAGCTGCTGTTAGGTCTACTGGAACTAGTGTTGTAAAATCGCTAGGCGCTAGCGATTAATCAGATTTGAATTTTATATGTAACTTTTCAAACTTATATACACAAACGTATCGATTTGAATATAAACAACTAAACTTACGATTAATCACCAACTAATCCTGAATTTTACAATACTGTAACTAATAATTTCGTCTGACTAAACGCTCCAACAAAAATTTCAACAAACTCTTAACTAATCACATCAATCAGCCAATTTATACGCTAACAACAAGAAATAAACAACAACAATCACATACTTTATCATTCAACAAAACAGAACAAAAGTTAAAAACAGTAATATTGAAGAAAAAAGAAATACATACAGCCTCAACAACGGCGTCAAATTTACGCAAATGATTACCACCAGTACACGCAGCAGAAACCATTAACCCTTCAGAAACCCTAGAGCATCGATTATCTCCGATCGGCTCGGATTCCGGCCGGAATCTCTGAAGAAACTTCGAAACGTCGTCGTTTGTTGAGAAATCGGTGACGGAGAAAAGCTCATCGTTTGAGATCTTATCGAAGTGATTGAACTTTACGCGAAGACGGTTGCGGTGTTGTAAAACGACGCCGCAGTGATACCAGCCGTCGTCTTTGGTAGATCGGAACTCGAGATTGTAGTTGACGTCGTCTCCGAAGAGTGACATTGGTGGTGGTTTAGGGAGGATCTAGGGCTAGGGTTTCATGTTGTTCATGGAGATTGAGGAGCTTGATGAACAAAAAAGAAGATGTTTTTACGAAGTTAGAACGGGAGGGAGGGAGGGTGTAGCTAGGGTTTCTGAATGAACTTTCTATTTTTAAATTTTATTAATGTAACGGCCCTTTTTTTAATTTTAAGCGGAAGTCGAGATTATGGGATAGCTTTTTTTTTGGAACTTGAATTTCATTAAAAAACACCGCCGGATCTCCAAGACGGAGAAACCGCCCAAAACAACTACATCAAATCAAAAGAGAACTTACACCATTTTTTCCAATCCATGTTACCATCTTTCATCCTACTCCTATACCAAAGATAACCCAACCCTTTAACATCTGACACTATTTGGAAGACATTGACTTCATGATTCCGAAATATCTTGTCATTTCGAGCTTTCCAAATTCGCCAACAAACGAGCACGAACAATCCATACACTATCTGTTTCTTCCTGTCGTTAACTTCCAAGTGATTTGTAAAATTCTGCACATCAGCGATAGAAAATAAGAACACTGGGGGCAATTTGCACCATGACGCTATACCACTCCAAACTCCACACGCCAAACGACATGCCGAAAAAACGTGATCCGTAGTTTCCTCCGCATCACCACATAAGACACACTGACCGTCCCCTACCATCATGGTCCTTCTTCGAAGAGCGGCCATTGTCACACCCACAAAATCCACCATGCGGAGTACCACCGCTTGGAGGCGTGACATGACCAGGATCGAGCCACCAATCATATTGAACAACGTAATTAAGTAAATAAAACCAACCAAAATACAATTGGTGACCAAAAGCTAGTTAACCAAGTTCGAATTTAACAGCGGAAGCATAAGACGTGAAACCAAAACATAGGTTTAATAAGTTTATAAGTTTAAATGTTTAACATGGGACTCGACAGTCCATATCCCACAACGACCACGTCTCCCTGTGCAAGCTCCATAGATACCTAACGACCTGCAAGGCATGTAACAACAAGTCAACAACAAAGTTGAGCGAGTTCACAGTAGGTGTTCGTTACAAAGTAGTTTTCCAAGAACTATGAATTTATTTGCAACTATAAGTTAGATCAGCTTTCCCTGTTTTCCAAAACATGAACGGTGGGGGCTTCCCCTTGTTGTAAAACCACTAGACTAGATGTATATATAGGTGTCCTTCCCAATCCAAGGACAGAGGTACATATTGAATACGTAGGTTTAGCGTAGGTGCCCTTCCCAATCCGAGGACAAAGGTACGTATAAGAATACGTAGGTTTAGCGCTGGTGCCCTTCCCAATCCGAGGACAGTGGTACGTAGTGAATACGTAGGTTTAGCGCTGGCATCCTTACCAATCCGAGGACAAAGGTAAATAGTCTAGTAGTGGTGAAAGTACAAGTTCCGTCTTAGCTATTCAATCCCATTCCCAACCCACCGGGAATCCCATGCCTTAAGAGTGTGAACTCACCTCGGTTGCTCGGTTTGACTCTAAAAAATAGCTAACAGTCAAGGTCGGTCAATCACGTCCTAGTATGATTACCACTTAGTTTATTAGTGACTTCAAATAAGCACGAAGTTCCTACACGATTCTACCACATAACATACATTCACTTTAACGGTTTATGCCCATATAAACTTCCCATCTATTCCCATTCATAAGCAAACATACGACATTGCACATAACACTTTTATTGACATATAACATGTTAGATCATTCTCAGATAACATAACCGACATTTTAGACATGCATATCACTTGTTATATTGTTTCAGCTTGAACATCCAAAACTGGACTGTTTTCGGGTATTTTAATAAAATAGTTAACTTACTCCAAAAATTCCCAAACTTTTACAGAATGTATTAAACAATCCAAATATTACTGTGTAAAAATATCGGGATCCAATTCATTACCAATATTTTATAAAAAATTATTTACCGGACTGCAATCAGATTCATCACTTTCTGACTGCAGTCCACGGAATAATTTATTAAAAATTCATCGTAAGTCTGATTGATGAAATTCCAGTTGGAACATTACAACGACATCAGTGGTCATCTACATTATAAATTTCATGAGCTAATTCTACACAGATTTCAAGTTATGACGAAAAACATAACACATATTTTCGGCAGTAAAAACGCAGCTTTTGCTGCTATGAAAAACGACCCCTTTAAAAATAGCAAACGAAGTCCAAAAATTATGATTCCAGTGCCATTAGAACCATATTTTGAAATAAAACATTATAGACTCAAGAAAATCAAGTTTTCATTAAGTTATGATCTGGTTACAGCCAACTACAGCCAACTGAAGTTGGCAGTAAACATCAACCAGCTTCCTGTTTTCAGCTCTCAACTTTCTAATGCGTGCTCGATTGATTCCGTTAACATGTTTAGTGAACAAAAACGACTCTCATACACACTTACAGCAGGTTATCGTTTATTTAACTCAGATTTATCATGTCAAGTACCATTATCAACATAAACAAGAAACATCATACTAGCATTATTTCATCATATTACATATCTTTATGTTCAAGCTTTATGTTTGTGTTCTTTTAGTGTTCTTGTATAAACCAACATGATATATCTATTAACCACCGAAATATGAAGTAAACAAGGTTTAACAAGAGACTTACAACTAGCTTAAAGCTAGGGAAGAACTCAAGAACAAAGATGATGAAGATGGTGTGTAAAAGCAAGAAATGAAGCTCCTTGATGATCTACAACTTCAAGCTCCTTTAAATCACCTTCTAGTCTTGAATGAAGCTTGAAATGGATGAAGATGGTAGTGTTTAGGTGGTGATGGTGGCGGTTATGGTGAGGGCCGAGAGGAGAGGGAGAGATGAGTGAGAGAGGGTGTAATCTTTGTGAAGATATGGAAGTGATATGGTGATCTCAAGACCATACTTATAATGATCCTACTACATATCTTGTTCACCTCAACAAGCAATCAATCTAATAAAATATGGGATAAATCTTGGAAGTATGGTGAGGATTTTTGTAGGTCCTCTTGTGACCGAAATCGGGTATGGGGGGGGGGGGGGGTTGTTGGTACAGTTTATGTGGACGCGACTCGGTTCGGTTTGACTCGGTTCGATTTGTTTCGGTTCGACACGGTTAGGTTAGGTTCGGCTCAAGCCCGACGTCACGACATTCCTCCGTCGTGCGCCCCAGAGTTCAACACGCGAAGCACGGAGCGCCGCAAACCAAGTCCCGGTGACACATCACCATGACATCATCATTATGATGTCATGATGATGTTATAGCCATTGAAATTTGAATTGGTGAAAGATTAGTCAACATCATCAAATCTGGGCCGTAATCTCTTTCATCTGGGCTGAAACTCCAATTGGGCTTTGACTTCACATTGGGCCAAAATTACATATCGACGAAACGGAATGTTTGGGCATGATTAAGTGACGAAACCCCTTTGGTTTCGTCGCTTTTGATGTTTCGCCGTGCCATCTTTGCGTTTCGTCATGGTCTGCGTCTTGTATGCCTATAAATACCTCTCATAGTTTTTGTGTGAAACGGATGAGTATGAGAGAGCTGTGAGACTTAGTGAGAGACTGTAAAAATTGTTTGTATATGTTTGGGTTGTACTCATCCCTAATCAATAGATATTGAATCTTTGGTTACGCGTGTGTTTTACACTGTGTTTGGTTTGCACCGTCATAGGGATTCCGCACCCGTTACCATGTTTGTGATAAACAAGGATAGGTTTTCGTATCGGATCCACCGAGAAAAACGGGACCTACAATTGGTATCAGAGCTTTGGCTCTTTTCCTTGTTTAAAACCAAACATTGTCGTGTTTGAAACAAGTGTGTTGTGATTTTTCAGAATTCGTTCTTAAAAAAATTTATGTATTTTCTGGAAATCAGTGTTTAAATCGTTGTTTTTGCTATAAGTTTTAGTGAAAACCTTATTATTTTGCATGTCTACATGTTAGCATTTGGTTTTTATTGAAGTTTTAAGCAAAATCGTATTCGATAATTTTTCCGGCGACCGGAAAACCAATCGAGTTCATCACTGTTCTTAGTGGTCTTCAAAGTGTTCATAATATTCTTCATATAAAATCTATGTTTGATCTGGATTGTTGTTTGAATTAAATTGTTTGTGGAATATAATATGTTAAGTTGACTATTGTGTACATTGTGATGATGGAATGTTGAAATAGAATAGTATGGTGTAAATTGAAAATTGTGGTGCATGTCAGAGAAAGATAAGGCTCCCTTTGAAAATTCTCATCAGTGATCTTATCTCTTTGGTTTCGTAATAATTATTCAACATCAGGTTTTGTCATCAACTGTGGTTTCGTCACATTGAAAGTCATCAGGATTTCGTCGATCACTTTATATAATCTCAAAGGTGACGTGACAATTAAAACAGGTTTCATCAAAGTATAATAAGGAAGTTTCATGGAATAGTGACTCGTCACAACAGCTTTTGTCAAAGATCCCCAAGTTTCTTCCAACATAAAGTTTTAAGTCAAAGATAGGAAATCAAGGATTACTTTGAATTTAATAATAGAGTTTCGCCAAACAGTCCCTTTAGTTTCGTCGAAGTTTCACAAGCCACAGGGTTTCGTCATAATTGTTTCATAACTGAGTTTCGTCGTTTGTCACATATTAATCAAGTTTCGTCGCACAATTGTTTAAGCCTTGGGTTTCGTCGAAACTTGTTAAAGTTTTTAACAGAGGCTTTGCAAAAGTGATTTAACAGTGTGTTATTAAGTGTGTGACCAGGTTTTCAATTTCATACACCAATCATGAGTTGTACGAGTCCATGGGATTGGAGTACGGACACACAACCAGGTCAAAATCAGACTTCGTTGGCCGCATTGTTAATAAATGCCATACCTCAACCTCAAGTTTCCACAACTCAACAGACTTCGATGGCCGCATATTTAATGAATTCCATTCCTCAAGCCCAACCTCCACCTCAAGTTACCACTACTCAACCACAGTTCAATCAAAGTGCTTATCTTTCACAATCCATACCTCAACCTCTATTTGTTACACCTCAAGCCCAACCTCAACAAGGCAACCAAAATCCTTTCATAAATCAAACAAGTACATCCACGTCCAACTCAAATAAAGCCGATGACTCCTGGTCTATACAATTTGGAGGTGGAGATCAAGGAGGAACTGTGTTTTATGCTGAAATTGTCAAAAATGTCAATGATGGTAAATCTTCAGGAAATGATGACAGTTCAGGATATAGTGGCAGTACTGATGAAGATGGCTCAGGTGTGAGTGATTACAGCTCAGAATCTGACGTGAAGGAGGGAATGGATTCTGAAGCTGATAGTTTGTCGAATGATGCTAAGGAGAAATCTGACTTGATCAAGAAAGTTGCTGCTGCTTCAAAAGAAATGGAAAAGTTCCTATCTGAAGATGGATCTTTCTCCTGCCAGGCTGACATTCCGAATAATGTCACAGCTTCTATAAGTCAGGTAAAATCTGAAACTCCTAGCATATGTAGTGATTGTGCTAATATAAAACATGAATGTGCAAATCTTAAACATGAATCTGAAACGGTTCATGGTCACAATCAAAGTTTGGTTATTAAACTGTCTAAGTGCAAAGAGGCAAATATGGATTTAGCTAGAAATGAAAAGGATTTTAAATCTGTAATTGAAACCTTAAAGAAAAGTGTTTCCGAATTGACCAAAACTGTTTACAATAAACAAATTGGTATTAACAATTACATTAACATCATTGAGGAAACCAAAAAGGAGCTAGCCATTGCCAAATGCGAGCATGATGCAATCAAGCTCAAATTGGAGAGTTACTCAAACTCCCGATATGTGCTTGATCACATCATAGACATTCAAAAGCTGAAAGGGAATGTGAAAGGCGTAGGGTATAAGTCGTGTCCGCCTCCTTTGAGACACAACTATACCAGAATGCCCGATGAGGAAGAAATGCCACGTTTTGAGCCAACTGTACCTCTTGATTATGAGGAAGTTACAACTGGCTTAGGGTTCAATACGGACAATTCATCGGAGGGCTCATCTGATAGCAAGGAAAAGTCATCATGTGCATCAAATCAAAGTCCTCCAACTATTGAGGACTATGATTCTTCGGATGATGAGTCGGATGTGAGTGATGAGGATAAATCTCTTGACGATAGAAAAGGAGTAGAAGTGCCTTTTGAGAATCACATTCTGTGTGATCCTCCTACTCCTGCTGTGCAATCAACTGGTGCTAAACAAGAGATAGATCCTATCACTGAGACATTATCTACCATTAAAAGTGATAACGTGTTGTATACTTTGGTCGGTGATAGTAAAATTTATTCAGACAAAGATTTTTCAATAAAAAACGTCAATCAATCCTTGATTGATAAACTATTTGAAGATAATACACCTAAGTTTTTGGGAAAAGCGATCCCGAGAGTTTCAGTAACTCAGTGTGATCCTATTCCAAAAGCTGAAGTGAGGAAACAATTTGGAAACCAAAAATTACTGACTAAACAACAACCTGTCGCCTTTAAGGGTAAACAACAACAACGAGCTCAAAAGCCCAAGGCTAAGGTTGAATCAAAAGGAGCTCGTTACAAGAAGAAAGCAAAAGAAGTTAAGTTTGTGGCCTCCAAAGGTACTGATAAAGTGGAGACTTTTGAAAATAAGTCAAATACCGATTTTGTTCAAAAGGTCAACATTTTGAAACGTAATAATGATAACAATTACACTAAACACACAAATGGGTGTGAAGCTAGTACCTCTGGGTCTACAACTTCTACGTCAGGTCATCGAACAGATTCTCCTAAGTTTGTTGAAAGGAGAACTTGTTTCAAATGTGGGAAGTTTGGGCACATCATTAAAGACTGCACAAACTCGCCCAAACCAAATTTTGTTGAAAGAGCCCCCTCTGAACAAGGTCACTCATAACGTCATCTTGTTTCTCCTAAACATGATAAACACACTATTAAAGAACAAGAAACAAAACAACGACGTAAAAATATGAAGGCGATCGAAAAGGCTTTAAAAACTGAAGCAAAATCTGTTAAAAGGAAACCTAGTTTGTCACAACCATTAAAACTAGAAATTGTACATAATACACAATCTGGTAAACGGAAACAAGCTTGGAGACCTAAAACGGATAAAGTTTCAGGGGGAGCATCATCAGTTCTAGATCATCGAGAAGTTGAGATAACTTACGTCGATGAACATGGGCGACCTAAGTCTGTTAAGGCTTGGGTCCCCCTCTCCATCTAATCTCTGAGTGAGTGTGCAGGAAGTTCCAGGAGGAACTATCGATAGTCATAGGATTGTTGATAGTGGAATGTCAATGTACAAGATCGGCGACAAAGAAATTGTTGCATTTGATGGAGAGAAGAAAAAGGAAAGAAAAACAAAGTTGTCTATTGAAAGAAATTGGCAACTTCGACAAAATGAAAATCATTCATTAAATGTGATTGTTCAAGGCTTTAATCGGGTCCCCAGGATAGATTCAATCAAAATGTACGCACCTGCAGCACGTCTGAAGTTCAAAATCAACAAGATGAACGTGCAGTGTACATTTCTTCGCAGTGTGATTGAAGAAAATGTGTTTGTTGAACAAACCAACCGGGTGTGCGGATGCCTTGGCGTGGATTGAACAACCGCACACTACTTCTGAAAGAGAAAGACAAAGACCTTCGCTGGTTCAATGTGGAAGACCAGCCAGACCTAGAGGTTTCTGATCTTGTTGCTGTGAAGAGATTTCTCGGATTAATCGAAGTAGTTGGAAAATCGTCCTTGAAATCCACACCGGGTGGATATCCAGTTTGGGAGAGCACTCAGATTCCTTGCAATGCATGAAACAGTTGCAGGATACGGTTTTGAATTTCTAATCTCTCCTATACTTGTCGATATTTAAGCTGCTTGATGAATTATTATCATCTCGTACAACACTCTTTGACCAGACACGTTGATCTCGAATATCACCTCACACGTGATTGTTTTTAATATGAAACTAGTCAATGTTGTCATGGTCCGCACCGCTTACCGACCTGCCAACTGATTTTTCCAAAATTCGAGAAATCATTTCTGATTAAAATTAATTTTGGTAAACGGCATCGAGGTAAAACATGAGTTAACCAGCATCGGGAAATCCTTTTTGTAAATACCTTTGTGTTTTTAAAATTTATCTTAGTTTGTTGATTTTAGGGGGAGTAAATCTAAAATTTGAAAATTCAAAAACATCAAAAATTTCAAAACTCAAAAACATTGGAAAAACAAAAAATGAGTTTCCTGGCGAGAAAAAGAGAAAATGATAGTACATCAGTGGTTTGTCAAAACCACTTTAAACTGAAATGCAAAATGAAAAATGTTAAGCAGCTCTGTATAAGATGTATCGGTAGGCTCACAATCATATTAAAGTGTGCAGGGTGATATAAATCCTAAATCGACTGAAGACAGGTGGGAACCGCACATTGGCATATGGTCTTAGTACCGATATTTCGTTTGAGAGATTGCCGAGGTTCTGAGATATTCGGTCTTTATGCTGCTTATCATCTGGGTATCATGGTTGTATCAAACCGTAAAAAACGGAGACGAAGTCTAGATCTTCCATGATATCATACATACGTGTACATATTGCATTCGACCTCAATAAGTGATCAACAATCACATGTCCAAACAAAATAAGTGATAAAATATCACATTTATCCAGGAGTCAAGTTCGTCTCTCGGCTATACGAAAGTACTGACCTGTTCACGGACTTGCTCCTGTGCCCTCATGCATCGAAAGTCAAGTTCCTCATCAATAAGTGATTCTATCACATAAGGCTTGTTTTCAATCAAAATAAGTGAGTTTCTCACATCTTTTATACGGTCAAACAAATGATAAATGGTATACTCACCGGTAAGATGAACTCTCGTGCATACCTTGATATGGGAATGTGTCGTGTGTGGATGAACACCGGTCGGTAAGTATAAATCATACCTTAACGTATCCCCTCGCCATGATTACATCTGATAAGTTGAGCTTATGTGGACAACAATAGTCATAATTGTTATAGGATGCTTATCTAAATGTTAACTAATTAAACAAAAAGAGCGTTTTGGCGTGACCATACACTGATATGATTCTCTTACCCTCGAAACTCGCAAAAAGAATGTCTGTAAATATTTATTTATTACTTTCAGTTTCTGCACCTTTGTATATATTTATTTATTGCTTTCCGTCTTTACATTTGAAAAATGAAAAATACCAAAAAGATTTTAGGTGTGTTTTAATATAAACTTTATAAAATCCAAAAAGATTTTGCTTCTAGTTTATTTTAGATTGACCGATGTTGGAACTCGAGTCTATCCTACCCAAAATCCTGATTTTAAGCCGGAAAACAATTACATCTTCATAAACTGTCGAAGTTAACAAGTTTTGAAAGTTAAAAATTTAAATCTGAACATTTTCTAAACTTTCAAACTATTGTCGGTCGGTGTTTGATTGAGATTTGATCTCATATGTGTCGTTTGTTTAATTTGTCTAAAGTCCAAGCGGTTGTTCTCATTACGTGTTTAGCTTTCCTGTATGTGCAGATATGACATCAGAATCAGCTAAAGGCGAAGAGAACGTGTCGGATGACAAGCCGTAAAGTGAAGACACGACACGACGTTGATGCAATCAGAAGATCAAGATGATTGGGTTGCAGTTGATCACTCATCAACACCACAAGGATCTGAAGAATTGACAAATCAAAAGATTCATGAGCATAACTCAAAGGAGAGCTTATGTTAATGGGGAGTTTGTTAACTTACTTCCTAAATGAAAAGAGGGAGTTTATTGATACACTTTCTTCTTACGAAGCGTGAAGACTTTGAAGATCCTCCGACACAAAAGACACAGAAGACGAACCATCACCAGTAGTGTCCAAGGGGGAGTTTGTTGGTACACTTTATGTGGACGTGACTCGGTTCGGTTCGACTCGGTTCGATTTGTTTCGGTTCGACACGGTTAGGTTTGGCTCAAGCCCGACGTCACGACATTCCTCCGTCGTGCGCCCCAGAGTTCGACACGCGAAGCACGGAGCGCCGCAAACCAAGTCCCGGTGACACATCACCATGACATCATCATTATGATGTCATGATGATGTCATAGCCATTGAAATTTGAATTGGTGAAAGATTAGTCAACATCATCAAATCTGGGCCGTAATCTCTTTCATCTGGGCCGAAACTCCAATTGGGCTTTGACTTCACATTGGGCCAAAATTACATATCGACGAAACGGAATGTTTGGGCATGATTAAGTGATGAAACCCCTTTGGTTTCGTCGCTTTTGATGTTTCACTGTGCCATCTTTGCGTTTCGTCATGGTCTGTGTCTTGTATGCCTATAAATACCTCTCATAGTTTCTGTGTGAAACGGATGAGTATGAGAGAGCTGTGAGACTTAGTGAGAGTCTGTAAACATTGTTTGTATATGTTTGGGTTGTACTCATCCCAAATCAATAGATATTGAATCTTTGGTTACGCGTGTGTTTTACACTGTGTTTGGTTTGCACCGTCATGGGGATTCCGCACCCGTTACCGTGTTTGTGATAAACAAGGATAGGTTTTCGTATCGGATCCACCGAGAAAAACGGGACCTACAATTGGTATCAGAGAAAAACGGGACCTACAATTGTTGATTTTAGGGGGAGTAAATCCAAAATTTGAAAATTCAAAAACATCGAAAATTTCAAAACTCAAAAACATTGGATAAACAAAAAATGAGTTTCCTGGCGAGAAAAAGAGAAAATGATAGTACATCAGTGGTCTGTCAAAACCTCTTTAAACTGAAATGCAAAATGAAAAATGTTAAGCAGCTCTATATAAGATGTATCGGTAGGCTCACAATCATATTAAAGTGTGCAGGGTCATATAAATCCTAAATCGACTGAAGACAGGTGGGAACCACACATTGGCATATGGTCTTAGTACCGAAATTTCATTTGAGAGATTTCCGATGTTCTGAGATATTCGGTCTTTATGCTGCTTATCATCTGGGTATCATGGTTGTATCAAACCGTAAAAAACGGAGACGAAGTCTAGATCTTCCATGTTATCATACATACGTGTACATATTGCATTCGACCTCAATAAGTGATCAACAATCACATGTCTAAACAAAATAAATGATAAAATATCACATTTATCCGGGAGTCAAGTTCGTCTCTCTGTTGTACGAAAGTACTGACCTGTTCACGGACTTGCTCCTGTGCCCTCATGCATCAAAAATCAAGTTCCTCATAAATAAGTGATTCTATCACATAGGGCTTGTTTTCAATCAAAATAAGTGAGTTTCTCACATCTTTTATACGGTCAAACAGATGATAAATGGTATACTCACCGGTAAGATGAACTCTCGTGCATACCTTGATACGGGAATGTGTCGTGTGTGGATGAACACCGGTCTGTAAGTATAAATCATACCTTAACGTATCCCCTCGCCATGATTACATCTGATAAGTTGAGCTTATGTGGACAACAATACCGATAATTGTTATAGGATGCTTATCTAAATGTTAACTAATTAAACAAAAAGTGCGTTTTGGCGTGACCATACACTGATATGATTCTCTTACCCTCGAAACTCGCAAAAAGAATGTCTGTAAATATTTATTTACTGCTTTCAGTTTCTGCATCTTTGTATATATTTATTTATTGCTTTCCGTCTTTACATTTGAAAAATGAAAAATACCAAAAAGATTTTAGGTGTGTTTTAATATAAACTTTATAAAATTCAAAAAGATTTTGCTTCTAGTTTATTTTAGATTGACCGATGTTAGAACTCGAGTCTATCCTACCCAAAATCCTGATTTTAAGCCGGAAAACAATTACATCTTCATAAACTGTCGAAGTTAACAAGTTTTGAAAGTTAAAAATTTAAATCTGAACATTTTCTAAACTTTCAACCTATTGTCGGTCGGTGTTTGATTGAGATTTGATCTCATATGTGTCATTTGTTTAATTTGTCTAAATTCCAAGCGGTTGTTCTCATTACGTGTTTAGCTTTCCTGTATGTGCAGATATGACATCAGAATCAGCTAAAGGCGAAGAGAACGTGTCAGATGACAAGCCGAAAAGTGAAGACACGACACGACGTTGATGCAATCAGAAGATCAAGATGATCGGGTTGCAGTTGATCACTCATCAACACCACAAGGATCTGAAGAATTGACAAATCAAAAGATTCACGAGCATAACTCAAAGGAGAGCTTATGTTAATGGGGAGTTTGTTAACACACTTCCTAAATGAAAAGGGGGAGTTTGTTGATACACTTTCTTCTTACGAAGCGTTAAGACTTTGAAGATCCTCCGACACAAAAGACACAGAAGACGAACCATCACCAGTAGCGTCCAAGGGGGAGTTTGTTGGTACACTTTATGTGGACGTGACTCGGTTCGGTTCGACTCGGTTCGATTTGTTTCGGTTCGACACGGTTAGGTTTGGCTCTAGCCCGACGTCACGACATTCCTCCGTCGTGCGCCCCAGAGTTCGACACGCGAAGCACGGAGCGCCGCAAACCAAGTCCCGGTGACACATCACCAAGACATCATCATTATGATGTCATGATGATGTCATAGCCATTGAAATTTGAATTGGTGAAAGATTAGTCAACATCATCAAATCTGGGCCGTAATCTCTTTCATCTGGGCTTAAACTCCAATTGGGCTTTGACTTCACATTGGGCCAAAATTACATATCGACGAAACGGAATGTTTGGGCATGATTAAGTGACGAAACCCCTTTGGTTTCGTCGCTTTTGATGTTTCGCTGTGCCATCTTTGCGTTTCGTCATGGTCTGTGTCTTGTATGCCTATAAATACCTCTCATAGTTTCCGTGTGAAACGGATGAGTATGAGAGAGCTGTGAGACTTAGTGAGAGTCTGTAAACATTGTTTGTATATGTTTGGGTTGTACTAATCCCTAATCAATAGATATTGAATCCTTGGTTACGCGTGTGTTTTACACTGTGTTTGGTTTGCACCGTCATGGGGATTCCGCACCCGTTACCGTGTTTGTGATAAACAAGGATAGGTTTTCGTATCGGATCCACCGAGAAAAACGAGACCTACAGGGTTAGATGTAAGTTTTGTAACTAGTTGGTAAATGTAAGTTGAATTTCAAGTATATAATTTCATATGTTAGTTAGTAGAGAATTTAATGGGTGTTAAGGTGTACGGGGATCATGACTAGCCAAGAAATAATTAAATGTATTTGACAAAAGTTTGGTGTCCCAGGTAATGTCCGGTTGTTCGGTTAGATACCGTTCCGTTAAAGTGTTTACTTATTCCGTTTAGTGTCCTATGTATATCTTTTTGTAACACTTTCAATTCCTAACACATAGGAAAATATTCAGGACCATTTAGTCAATTTTCTGTACAATCAATATGCACAATATAATATTAATTAATCATACAGATACATGTAATTACGAGGGTTGACACATTCTCCCCTTGTTAAGAAAATTTCGTCCCGAAATTTAGCACGTGGTTACTGAGGAAGCTAGTTAAGTTGCGTGGTTTCCTGGTTTTCCTGGGGTGTCACATCATCCCCCCGTTGGTTTGGAATTTCGTCCCGAAATTCCGCAGTAGCTTCAGCCTCAGTAGTGTTTGCACTTTTCTCAAATAACTGGGGATACTTGTGTTTCATTTGGTCTTCTTGTTCCCAGGTATACTCTGGGCCACGACGGGAGTTCCAACGAACTCGAACAAGAGGTATTCTAGTGCGCTTGAGAATCTTAACATCTCGGTCTGTGATTTCAACTGGTTCCTCGACGAATCGCAACTGGTCTTCGATTGTGAGCTCCTTTAAGGGAACTATGAGGGTCTCATCTGACAGACACTTCTTCAGATTCGACACGTGGAATACGTTGTGAACTCCGCTGAGTTCTGCAGGTAGATTCAGTTTGTAGGCGACTTTGCCAATTTTCTCAATAATTTCGAACGGTCCGACATAACGCGGATTGAGTTTGCCTCGTTTGCCAAAACGAACTACACCCTTCCAAGGTGAGACTTTGAGTAGCACTCGATCCCCAACCTGGAACTCGAGTGGTTTCCTACGCTTATCAGTGTAGCTTTTCTGACGGTCACGAGCTGCTGCCATTCGTTGTCGTATCTGAGCAATCTTCTCGGTTGTATCTACTACAAGTTCTGGGCCTGTGATTTGGCTGTCGCCAACTTCTGCCCAACAGAGAGGTGATCGGCACTTTCGTCTGTACAATGCCTCGAACGGAGCGGCCTGGATACTGGTGTGGTAACTGTTGTTATACGAAAACTCCACTAACGGGAGGTGTTTTTGCCAGCCATTACCAAAGTCGATTACACATGCTCTAAGCATGTCTTCAAGGGTTTGGATGGTGCGTTCAGATTGCCCATCCGTCTGTGGATGATATGTCATGCTCATGTCTAATCGAGAGCCAAAGGACTTGTGCATAGCTTGCCACAATTCAGATGTAAAACGTGAGTCTCGATCAGAAATGATGGAGGTTGGCAATCCGTGCCTTGATACTACTTCCTTTAGGTAGACGTCTGCTAGAGTAGAAAACTTGTCGGTTTCCTTGATAGCCAGAAAATGTGCAGACTTAGTCAGTCGATCCACTATCACCCAAATAGTGTCATTTCCGCGTTGAGATCTAGGCAGGCCAGTAACGATATCCATGGAAATTTGCTCCCATTTCCATGTCTAGATCTCTGGTTGTTGGAGTAGGCCTGATGGTTTCTGATATTCGACCTTGACCCTAGCACAAGTCAAGCATTTGCTGACGTAGGTTGCTATGTTGGCTTTCATACTAGGCCACCAATACGTAGTCTTGAGATCGTGGTACATCTTATCCGAACCAGGATGTACCGAATAACGAGACTTGTGCGCTTCATCCATCACAAGCTCGCGTAAGTTTCCGTAAAGTGGTACCCAGATTCGCCCTGTTACATAGTAGGCGCCGTCTTCCTTTTGTTCTAACCGCTTCCTCGATCCTCGTAAGGACTCAGCCCTGATGTTCCCTGCTTTCAATGCTTCGACCTGAGCATCTCGTATCTGGGTAGGAAGACTAGATTGGATGGTAAGTTGTAACGCTCGCACACGTTTAGGTATAGTATCCTTTCGACTGAGGGCGTCGGCCACAACATTGGCTTTGCCCGGATGGTATTTGATAGCGCATGCATAATCATTCAAGAGCTCGACCCATCGACGTTGTCGCATGTTTAACTCCTTTTGCTTGAAGATATGCTCGAGACTCCTGTGATCGGTGTAAATGGTGCACTTGGTACCGTACAGGTAATGTCTCCATATCTTAAGTGCGAAAACAACTGCTCCCAATTCCAGGTCGTGCGTAGTGTAGTTCCTTTCGTGAACTTTAAGTTGGCGCGATGCGTAGGAAATGACCTTGTCATGTTGCATCAACACGCAACCAAGTCCTTGGATGGAAGCGTCGCAATAAACCACAAAATCATCTGTGCCTTCAGGCAATGAGAGTATAGGCGCGCTACAAAGTCTATCTTTTAAGTGCTGAAAAGCATATTCCTATGCATCACCCCAACGATAGGTGACACCCTTCTGAGTTAGCGAGGTGAGAGGTTGCGCAATCTTAGAGAAATCCTTGATAAATCTTCTGTAGTAGCCCGCCAAACCCAAGAATTGGCGGATCTCTGTTGGTGTACGGGGTGCAGGACAGTTCTTGATCGAATCAACCTTGGATGGATCTACATGAATCCCATCCTTGTTTACCACTTGGCCTAGAAAGTGGACTTCGCGAAGCCAGAAGTCACATTTCGAAAATTTGGCATACAACTGCTCTGTTCGAAGAAGTTCCAAAATAAGCCTCAGGTGTTGCTCGTGTTCTTCCTGACTCTTCGAATAGATCAGGATGTCGTCGATGAAAACTATGATAAACTTATCCAGGTAAGGCTTGCACACTCTGTTCATGAGATCCATGAAGATCGCAGGTGCATTCGTCAATCCGAAAGGCATAACCAGAAACTCGTAATACCCATACCGAGTCCTGAATGCTGTTTTAGAGATATCCTCGTCTCGGACTCTCAGTTGATGGTAGCCTGATCTTAAGTCAATCTTGGAATAGAAACTCGACCCTTGCAACTGGTCGAATAAGTCATCAATGCGTGGAAGAGGATAACGATTCTTCACGGTCACCTTGTTGAGTTCGCGGTAGTCAATACACATTCTGAAGGTACCGTCTTTCTTCTTCACAAATAACACTGGAGCTCCCCAAGGCGAAGAGCTAGGGCGAATAAAACCCTTGTCCAAGAGGTCTTGCAGTTGAGTGGACAATTCCTCTAGTTCCGATGGGGCTAAGCTATAAGGCGCACGGGCTATGGGTGCTGCCCCAGGAGTTAGCTCGATTTGAAACTCGACTTGACGATGAGGCGGAAGACCAGGTAATTCCTCAGGAAATACCTTAGGAAAATCACGTACAATAGGTATGTCTTCTATCTTCCTTTCTTCTGAGGATGTATCAGAAACGAGAGCTAGAATAGCAGTGTGGCCCTTTCGCAAACACTTCTGGGCCTTAAGGAAAGAGATGATGCCCACAACAGCACCACTCTCGTCGCCATAAATCATGAGAGGTTCTTTACCAGAACGAGGAATGCAGACGATTTTCTCCTTGCAAAGAATTTCCGCTTGATGTTGAGATAACTAATCCATCCCAATAACAACGTCGAAACTACCCAGAACGATAGGAATGAGGTCGATAGAAAAGGTCTGATCAGCAAGAACAAGGTTACAACTCTTAACTATGTGTGTGGCTTCAAGGCTTTTACCGTTTGCTAGTTCTACCGTGTGTTTGGTGTTCAAAAGTGTTGGAGTGCGCTTAGCATTTGACTAACTTTTAAGGACACATAGCTAGTATCGACACCCGAATCGAATAAAATAGTAACAAATAAATCATCCAGAAGAAACTTACCCATCACCACGTTGGGATCGTTCCTTGCATCACCCTGACCTAGCACGAAAACACGTTCTCGGGCACCATTGCCATTATTGTTACCCCCGTTGTTGCCTCCATTGTTGTTCCCGTTTCCTTGGTTGTTGTTCTGATTCTGATTCTAATTCAGCTGAGGACAGTGCCTCTTGAAGTGACCCTCAGCACCGCACTGGAAGCATCCCTTATTACCCTGCTGGTGTTGCTGTTGGTTCTGGGGAGCTTGCGGCTGTTGTTGTCGATTCTGATTCGCAGGACGTGAGCTCCTGCAATCTTTGGCTTCATGTCCAGGCTTGTTACATCTCTAAAAACGACCCTTGCTGCACGCCCCGCTATGGTGCAAATTACATCGATTGCACTTAGGGTGATTTCCCCTGTATCCACCCTGACCTTGATTCCAAGAAGAATGCTGTCTGGGGCTCCTGTACTCATATGTCTTTCGCTGCTGGGACTGAGACTGAACTGAAGTAGAACCCTTGCCCGAATTTCCATCCCACTTGCGTTTGTTATCACTGGGAGCATCAGAAGTAGTAGTAGCACTAATACGCTTGGGCAGCTTGTTCTGCTCAACTGCCTGATCAGTGAGACGATGAGCCAACCGGATGATTTGCTGAATGGTACCCAGGTTAGCTGAAGGTACGTGACTCTGAATCTCTGGTACAAGACCCTTGAGGTACAGCTCAATACGTTTGATGGGAGGGTCCACCATAGTAGGACACAAGATGGCCAGCTCGTTTGACCTCTTCGTATGCGCCTCAATTTCAGACCCCGTCATTTTCAGATTGAAAAATTCCACCTCTAGCTTGTGGATGTCGTCACGACTACAGTACTCTTCCTTGATCAAATCTTTGAAGTCATTCCATGGGGTGGCATTAGCAACTGCCAGCCCTAGCAGTTGAACTTGTGCTTTCCACCAGGTTAACGCAGCACCTTCGAGTGTTCCAGTAGCAAATTTCACCCTACAAGCTTCAGGGCATTCACACATCTCAAAAAACAGACTCAATCTTCTCGAACCAGTGAAGAAGACCTACAGCTCCTTCTGTGCCGCTGAAAGTACTAGGTCGGCAATCCATGAACGTTTTGAACGTACGTACGGGAGGCTGAGCATGTTGACCTATTGCGCGAGAATAAAAGACAAGGTTAAGCACAAGAGTTGGTTCGCGAGTGTAGGTTCTAAACATCCTAGGATAGGTCGAAATGGCAGGTAATACCTCCTGCAGGGACAGTTGCGAGTGCCTCAGCCACTCGTTCGTTGATTAGAGCCGCCAGCTGGGCTTGAGTCAAGTTCAAGCGTCCACTCATGATCTTCACATCAAAGAGGGCATAAGTGAGAAAGGTGTCGTGAAAGTGTGTATGTATGTGTGGAGTGACAGAAAAGGGAAAGCACACGTAGTTCAAACAACAATTGCTACTTTAACTAAGCATACCATAAACAATGCACTACTTAGTCTAACAGGCAGGCAATACAACCATAAACCATATTACCTATAGGGTTGAGTCTTGCACGTGGAGCGAAGTGTCGTTGTGGATCGTTGAGCACTGTACAGGTTATAGTCTGGTTTTGTCAAAAAGCTTTTCCCTTTTTAAAACCAAGTTCACTATAACCAATGGCTCTGATACCAATCTGTCACACCCCCAAAATCCACCATGCGGAGTACCACCACTTGGAGGCGTGACATGACCAGGATCGAGCCACCAATCATATTGAACAACGTAATTAAGTAAATAAAACCAACCACAATACAATTGGTGACCAAAAGCTAGTTAACCAAGTTCGAATTTAACAGCGAAAGCATAAGACGTGAAACCAAAACATAGGTTTAATAAGTTCATAAGTTTAAATGTTTAACATGGGACTCGACAGTCCATATCCCACAACGACCACGCCTCCCTGTGCAAGCTCCATAGATACCTAACGACCTGCAAGGCATGTAACAACAAGTCAACAACAAAGTTGAGCGAGTTCACAGTAGGTGTTCGTTACAAAGTAGTTTTCCAAGAACTATGAGTTTGTTTGCAACTATAAGTTAGATCAGCTTTCCCTGTTTTCCAAAACATGAACGGTGGTGGCTTCCCCATGTTGTAAAACCACTAGACTAGATGTATATATATGTGTCCTTCCCAATCCGAGGACAGAGGTACATATTGAATACGTAGGTTTAGCGTAGGTTCCCTTCCCAATCCGAGGACAAAGGTACGTATAAGAATACGTAGGTTTAGCGCTTGTGCCCTTCCCAACCCGAGGACAGTGGTACGTAGTGAATACGTAGGTTTAGCGCTGGCGTCCTTCCCAATCCGAGGATGGAGGTACGTAGTGAATACGTAGGTTTAGCGCTGGCGTCCTTCCCAATCCGAGGACATAGGTAAATAGTCTAGTAGTGGTGAAAGTACAAGTTCCGTCTTAGCTATTCAATTCCATTCCCAACCCACAGGGAATCCCATGTCTTAAGAGTGTAAACTCACCTCGGTTGCTCGGTTTGACTCTCAAAAATAGCTAACAGTCAAGGTCGGTCAATCACGTCCTAGTATGATTACCACTTAGTTTATTAGTGACTTCAAATAAGCACGAAGTTCCTACACGCATCTACCACATAACATGCATTCACTTTAACGGTTTATGCCCATATAAACTTCCCATCTATTCCCATTCATAAGCAAACATACGACATTGCACATAACACTTTTATTGACATATAACATGTTAGACCATTCTCAGATAACATAACCGACATTTTAGACATGCATATCACTTGTTATATTGTTTCAGCTTGAACATGCAAAACTGGACTGTTTTCAGGTATTTTAACAAAATAGTTAACTTACTCCAAAAATTCCCAAACTTTTACAGAATGAATTAAACAATCCAAATATTACTGTGTAAAAATATCGGGATTCAATTCATTACTAATATTTTATAAAAAATCATTTACCGGACTACAATCAGATTCATCACTTTCTGACTGCATTCCACGGAATAATTTATTAAAAATTAATCGTAAGTCTGATTGATGAAATTCTAGTTGGAGCATCACAACGACATCAATGGTCATCTACAGTAT